>NDGN011488058.1:0-12623 GCA_002564285.1 Tympanoctomys barrerae
CCAATTTGATTTGAAACTGTCTCATTGCTATTTGCTTCTCAATAAAATTATGGGAAAAAAAGAAAAAAGAAAAGAAAGCTGGCAGAATGATGCAATGAGTATATTTGAAATCAGGGGGAGTATTTTTGTGGGGGACTTATGTCAATATCACTTTTATAATAATAATAATTTTTATTTAATAATCCACCATATCATTCAGTAATTTTTGTAGTCTCCCACTCCACTAAAGCCTCAGATGGCTGGAGCCCAGTTTGTACTTCATTGCTACATCGTAAGAAATTCTGAGTCAGAGCTGCCTGGATAACTGTGAAAAACAGTATTGAAGTTCCTACAAAAACTAAAAATGGAACTACTGTGTGGGTCAGGTTAACTCCACAGTATGTACCTGAAGGTATCAAAGCCAACATACTCTAGGGATACATGCATACCCTTGTTTATCGTGGCACTGTTCATAATTTCCAGGTTATAGAATTAGCCTAGGTGCTGGTAAATGGATGAATGGATAAAGAGAATGTAGGGCTGGGATATAGCTCAGTGGCACCAAGTGCCTGCCTGGCAAGTGCAAGGTCCTGAGTTCAATTCCCAGTACCAAAAAAAAAAAAAAATAGTATACATACACTATGGAAAATTCTTATTCATAAAAAAGAATGAAATAATGTTACTTGCAAGACATGGAACTGGAAATTATGTTAAACAAAATAAGTCAGATGCAGAATGACAAGTGTCACATGTGATGTGTATAGTCTAGAGGGAAGGAGATGACATGGACATAGAAGGGAGACTATTAAGGAAAGGGAAGTAGGTGAGAATAAGAGGGTAATGGAAAATGTGTGTCTAATCAAAACATGTCTTATGCATGTATGATAATGTCACAACAAAACCCATTACTTGGTACAATTAATATGCACTAATGGTTATGATAATTATAGCAAAAAAGTGAGCAAGTAAAAAATAAATAAAAATCCTACTGGCTGGACTGCTGCTGGATCCCAAATCCACATGAACCATGTGACAATATATGTATGTTTCTTGTACCACTAAGATTTGGGAGAATGTCCTATGCAAGAAAAGATTAGTTCAAACAGGGTTCAAGCACCAGTGGTGTTCACAGGTGACCCCAGAGTGTAGCCAGAGTGGAGAAACCCTGGTACCAGAACTGAAGGAGAAAAGCCTGAAGCTGTAGAAGGAAAAAAAATCCCCTGTGTCAGTAACTAGGCCAGGAATTTCTCTATTTTTATGTATTTGGCACAGGGTCTCACTATGCTACTTGGGCTCCTGGTGGTCCTCCTGTTGTCAGCCTCCCCAGTGCTGTGATTACAGGTGTGCACCACCATACCTGGTCTGGGTGTCTGGCTCAGAGCACCTGGGAGCAGGGCCAGCATGGCATGAGGGACCAGGATTAAACCCAGGGCCTGGTCCCTGCACTTGCCTAAGCAGGTGTCTGGTCCTCTGAGCTATCTCACTGAGCCAGGTGTTTCTTACTGATATAATGATGCCCTCCATAAGTTAGGTGCTATATCCCTAGTTCAGTGATGCAGAGACAGAGAAGAGCAGAGTTGCCCTAGTTAGCAAGACTTAAAGCCCAGATCTAGCCTTATACACAAGTTTGTGTTTTTCTTCTGTTTCTGTTTCCTCTTTCTGAGTCTCAATCCTTGATTCAGTGAGGGAGTGTGGACCATGGAGGGGCTTGGGCTCCTGTCAAACAGGAGTTGTAATCTGCCCATGTGCCAGTCTATATCAGGACTTGCCTTCTGCTCCAGTGGATGCTAAGTACCTGCAGAAGGAGTGCTGATTGCACACCCACCAGGGACGCTACGTGCTTCAGTATCTCCCACTCAGTAAACTTTGTGGACAAGGCTCGAGGAAAGAGCAGCTTTGGAGAGAACAGGCCAGACCAGGTTGCACAGTTCTGCCAGTATGACTCAGTGGGCCTCTCCTTCTATCCTTCCAGCAAGATTTGGGGACAAGCTTCTCTTTCTGGCCATTATGCTACCATTTAATTATGGTAATTGAACTCCAAAGCCCTCTGTTACTCAGTTTCCTGTGGGTGGGACAGAAAACTTGACATGCACAACTAAAGAAAGAGCGTTTTACCTTGACTTGTGGTTTCAGGGCAGTCGTGGCTGGCAGGCTCCAACACAGAAGCATCATGGTGGAAGGGGAAGTGGAGGAATGTTACATAGTCTATGGGTGGCCCAGAAGCACAGTAGAGGAGCAGTGTTAGTCAGGAAGAGGGGAGGTCGTGGGTCAGACGCAGACCCCAAGGTCATGCAGCCTGCCTCGCCAGTGACTTTCTAATCTTCTGGGAAGTTCCCAGCCCATTCAAGGGACCAGTTCAGCTGAATTGTCACAGCATTCTGTGTTCTCCCACAGTGTACAAACACAGTCCGGGATGCTTGAAGTGCCTAGGCTCCAAGTCACTAAATACACACCACCTAGATATGTGTCCATCTCTAAAGGGATACAGGGAAAAGGTCTACCTTGAATTAAAGATGACTTAAATTAAGTGTAGAGAAAAGCTAAATTTCTTTAGGAGAAAGCCTACCTCCCTCTTTGCAGGAGAATTGGATCTTTGCAGAAGATTCTTACTTTTTTCCCTAAATCATTATTATCATCCAGGCTGCATAGTGTTCATCAGGATTTAGCTATAAAAACCATTTCTAAAAGAAACACATTATCATAATTGAATAATCTTTAATTACTGACTCCAAAATGAAAAACAGCAAAACAAAACCCAAACCTAGATCTTAATTCATGTTTAGTGAGGATTACTTAAAGTTAATATCTTGTGGAAATAGCTCAGTAAATTTAATTACTCAGCACTGGTGTCCCATAAATCTGCAAGTAAATGGCTAAGTCAATTAGCTGTTCTGGCCTGGCTGCCACCAGCTTTCCCTTCCGTGGCCGTATCTGGCTAAGTGTCTTTAGTGACCCCCAGCTGTCTTGTCTCCGTGCTCAAGTACACAGAGATAATTTGGGAGGGAGTGGCAGTCGCCAGCGCCCATCTGTTAGGGGTTATGTTTAGTTGTCCCCCCAAACACTCATGCAGTCATGGAGTGACTTCTGGAGTTTGTGATTGATTATTGTGGGTGTTGCACCTGCCCTGCAGCAGGTAATCTGCATTACAGTGTAAGAAGGGGAGAGGGGTTAGGTAGCTTGCTCTCTGCTCTTTGCCACTGACATGAATGGCTGCTCGCTGCCATATGCCACACTGCCTTGGAACCAGCTGAGTATGGACTGAAACTTCCAGTAACTTTGGGCTAGATAAACCTTTCCTTCCTTCATTCTGGGTGTCAGGCATTTGTCCCAGCAATGAGAGGAGAGTAACTGAGACCCCATCCATCACTGTGTGGTGGAGGGCAGTGAGGTACAGGACCCAGAGCAACCAGGGGTGCAGGACTCCTCGAGAAGTGGAAATCAATGAAGTGCAAATGATACACCCATGAGGTCAAGGCCGTGTTCACTGCCAGCTCCCACTCTATCTCTGCCTTCAGGTCTGGATAGCATTTAAAAATGTGTTTATAATAATAATGAGAGTAGAATGTTTACAAAGAAAAGAGGTTTATTTTAATATATAAAAATCATAAAGAAGAAAATTAAAATTTCCTGTCCTTCTACTGCCTATAGAGAACTGCTTTCAATATTTTGGTGTTTTCCTTCTAGACATCTTTAACAGATACAAATATTTTAACATTCTGCCTAGTTTCCTTTCCTGTTTTTTAATCTGTAATCACATCATGAACTCTTCCTCCTGTTATTTAAAACTCACTTAATGGGTGGTAAGTATTTTATTGCAAGCCCCAGCCACAACATAATTAATCAGTTTTCTATTATTGACATACAGGTTGTTTGCAATTTTTCACTAAATAAATACTACTTAGTTCTGCACATGTCTTTGTCTTTTTACTGATAAATATTCACAGGCTATATCCCCAAAGGGGACTTTCTGGGTCAGAGAATGGTACCTCTTTTAGTCCCTGTAGGCATGCTGCAAAAATCAGTACTCCTGAGACACAGGACTGGGGAGTTGGTTGAGCAGATTAAACACACACAGCAGTGCCCAGCTGGGAGAAGGAGCTGGGCCGAAAGCAGCTTCGTATTTCCCTTGCTCAGCCTTGTGCCTGCAAGTCCAGCATCACACAGGGACAGAGCGATGGCTTCAACTTTGTCACAAAGCACCACCCACGATTCTATCACATCACCCATTTTGAAGGAGTGGGATGAGGGGATCCACGTGCCTGGAGGGGATTTCTCTTTCTACCTGTCTGCCTATGTGGCTGTCTTTTTGTAGACTGTACATCAATTCTGTACCTGCTAGCTGGAGGCTGGCCTAACAGTATAAATTTTAAAATTGATAAGCAAAATGGTAACTCGTTCAAATTAACCTTGTGTCTGTCTTTCAAGGGTGGGTCAGCAAAAGCCTCTCTTCAAATGAGCTCCACCACTGTCTTAGATCTTCTTATCCAAGGCCTTCTGAATAATTGCTCTTTAGATCATGAAGATCCTCAGGTTGGGCTTTGAGTCTTTTTGTTGTTGTTGTTTATGTATTTGGTACAGGGTCTCACTACACAGCTTAGACTCATAGTGATCCTCCTGTTTTCAGCCTCCCAAGTGATTGGATTATAGGCATTCAACACCATGACTGGACTTTGTTGGTTGCCAGCTCATTGCATCCCCCTGGTGGGGCTGGCAGCTTGCAGGACCAGGAATTGAACCCTGGTCCCCATGTTTGCCAAAGTAGGTGCTTAGTCCTCTGAGCTATCTCACCAGCCCTGGGCTTTCAGTTTTATCACTGGCACTGCAGCCCAAAAGTAACAAAATTTGTGTTTCTAAGCAACCTTCTCTCCAAACCCGATTTCCTGTTGGGCAGTGCTGGTCAGGCTGGGAAAGCCATACAGCTTGTGGTTCAGGGCCTTCAAAGGTCCTGGATCTAATTTTTGTATCAGTCATATTTAAGGAGGGTCACACAAATTGTGGAACACTCAAACCCTGTAAAACATGGGGCCAACCTTGTCTAGGAGTTGCTGCTCTCCAACACTTCAAGCCCTAAATGCCAATTTTGAGTTTCTTGTAGCCTAAATTGAGGTCTTCAGAAGCCATGGAAATAAAAAAACTGCTATTTTTTAAGAAATTTTTTTGAAAAATTGTTTTGTATTTGTGATACATAATATTTACATTCACTTTAGAGAATATATGTTGGCTACATTCTGCGTCCTCTCTTCCACAGCCCTACCTTCTCCCTCTTCTCTTGATTCCCTTCCCCATCTCTAAAAGTCTGTCTTTCTCTCTCCTACCATCCTTCCTTTATTTTACTCATTACTTATATTTTGAGTTTCTCACAGGAAAGGAGCCATGTGATACATAACTTTCTGTGTCTCACTTGTTTCACTTAACATTATGGTCTCAAGATCTCTCCATTTTTCTGAAAATGACATGAATTCATTCTTATTTATGTCTAAATAAATTTCACACATATAATTTCCCTCGTCCTTTTGTCTGTTGAATGGCATCTAGAATGGAAACAGATCTTATGAAATATTTTCTTCAGACTGGTCAATCTTTTTAGTATCTACTTTTTACTTCCTTTAGTGACTGCATCAAGATTGAATATTCTCTGCTGTCCACCTGTGTGTGTGTGTGTGTGTGTGTGTGTGTGTGCTCGCGCACATGTGCACGTGTGAATGTACGTGTGCAATGTTGAAGTACACTTTTAATAACTTTTGGCTCATTTGTCCCTTGCCTGTCAGCTCAACTCCAGTAACCCTCAGCCTCATCCTCATTCGTGTACATCATACTCATGTGGGGTTCTTCACCCCATTGTCAGGTTAACAAAGTTACCAGTGCTTCCTAATTATATTTTTTCTGACTTTGAGCCTCTTGGCCATGACTGTTAACCATCAGGCCACTGAAATATATGCACATTGATGGGATAATTTTTTTTGGTGAGACATCTGTTCATTTCAATAGTGCTGAAGGGTTTAACTTCACTGTGTAACTATAAGGAGGGGTGTTGAATCTAAATGTATTTCCAATATAAACTGCCTGATGTGATATCCCATCTTTGTTCTTCTCTGGCTTGGATAAATTACTCAAACTTATTGATTTTCACATTTGTAAAAGGAGAGCAATATTAATACTTGTCTCCTTAAGTATTCTGAACATAATGACAGTGCATATTAAATATTTAAGGTAGAACCTATGACTTACAGAGTTATTACAGTAATAATTATTATTGCTTTAAAGCTGCAATAGTTAGAATTACCATTTTTGAAGTGACTACATTAAGGTAAGGTCTGTTGCATTTATTGTTAGATTCCTGAGACCTAGAAAACAGCAGACAATAGGTACTCAATAGCTTTTGGTGTTTAAATGCCTGAAAGAATGAAGTGTACAGTTCCAGAACTTGCTTTATTTGAGTTGAAGAGCCCCAAAGGAACTGAAGTTTGGTTCAAGAGTATGAGGTAGCAGATGGCAGATGCTGTGGTTTATAATTTAATCAGGGATTATGAAAACTGTCAAGTGGGGAAAAAATCAATAACCAAGACAAGATTTGCTTAAGGGAACTTGGACATTTCCTCTGGAGCCAGGAAACAGCTACTGAGAAGTCCATGGTTGCAGCTCAACTGACAAGCAGTCATAGGCTGAAACCCAGCCAGCTGGAGAAGGAATGAAAGGGTGGGGAAGTGGGTGAGCTTCCAGTGATAATCTTGATGGGAATTAGCAACAGAAGCCCTGCCTGGAAACAGGGCTCCTGTACACAGAACACACAGACTCTTGGTTCGTGCCCTCTCGGGCTGTGATGGGAAGTGTTGTGTGTGGATCCCCTTAGACTTCCGCGCAGGATTGGAGGACTGTCTGTGGATATGCTTGCCTCATTCTGGGATTCTCAGTACTTCTGGCAATACTCAAAGGATTAAGAATCATCTGAATTGAATGTGATTGTTATGTCGACCTAAAATCTACCAACCAAATCTAATGTAAAAAGAGGAATCATCTGAGTTTTTGATTAAAAATCAGGAAGCCAGCAGGACATGGAGGATGACTGAGAACAGATCAAACAGCAGCATTCTGGGCAATATCCTCCATCCCTCAGCCTCTTGGGTGGGGAGCACTGTACCATCCTCACCTTTAAGCTTCCGGTGCTCATTGAAAGTTGAGATAATTGTGAGTCCTCAACTCAGCACTTAGCTTCAGGGTGGACTATAGAGTAGCAGACATTCATGTCCAAGTTGTGCTTAGCTGAAAAGTCAAAAGGTAGGGTGAGCAAATGTCGGGTACTGGAGGAGAAGAAGGCATCAATGTGCTTGTTGATCTTGTATCTTGGTGGGAGCTGCATGTGTGCTTCTTCTTTTAGTTGTTCCACCACAGTAGCCCTGGGAGCCTAGCTCCATGCGGAGGCATTGAATTTTAGGAGGAGACTTTCAAGATGAATTGCTCCCACCTTTGATGGCAGAATTACAATCCAACCCTCCCACCACCCCAACACAGACACATACCTGTTATCAGGAAAAACTAAAGTGTTTCAGACTTTGCCAGTCAAAGGTTGTTTTTTTTTTAAAATATTTATTTATTTATTTATTTGGCATAGCATCTCACTACACAGCTTGGGCTCATAGTGATCCTCCTGTCTCAGCCTCCCCAGCACTGGGATTATAGGCCTGCACCACCACAGTTTCAAGGCTGACACAGCATGCCCAGGACCATGGCTGACACAGCATGCAGTACCAGGAACAAACCTGGGTCCTCGGGCTTCCAGGCAGGTCCTTAGACTGCTAAGCTATCTCCCTACCCCAAGGGTTGGGTTTTGATGAAGATGATGCAGTCACTTTAAGGCATATAGATAGCATTCAGCTTCAGAAAGCACAAGCAGAGTGTCTGTACAGCATAAACAGTTCTGGGGCCAGTCTAGCTAGAGTTCTTTACATCTGACAGGCTCATCCTTGCAGTATTGTCTTCTAGTCTCTTGAGCCCAGCAGTTAGCCAGGAGTGTCCAGCCTCAGGACCTGTCCCCTTCTGCCATAGTCCACCTTACCTTGCCCACTGAAATATAGGAAAGGAGGGCTTACAAACTGCCCAGGTGATTTTGAGGGCTTTGGGACATTCCTTAATGTAACCGCTATCTTTTCTTGT
Organism: Tympanoctomys barrerae; assembly: GCA_002564285.1. Lineage (NCBI taxonomy): Eukaryota > Metazoa > Chordata > Mammalia > Rodentia > Octodontidae > Tympanoctomys > Tympanoctomys barrerae. The sequence continues at coordinate 8,131 of NDGN011488058.1, forward strand.
TAATATTTTTCGAAGTAGTTTTTATTTTCTTAATTTTAAGTTTTGGGATTTGTTCCTTAAGTTTGGGGGGATTTATTTAAATGCTGACATTTGAACCCAGAACTTCATGAATTCTAGGCAGGTTTTCTACGACAGAGCTATATGAATGGCTGGGGTTTCATACAGTTGACTGTCCTACAGTAGGAACTATAGAACTATAGGACTATAGAACAGGAGGATTGCTCTATCAGGAGGAACATGCCGGTTTCCATACTGTTGTTTTTACTTTAATACCACCTTCGCTCTCCAGATGCACACATTGCTTAAGTAAGGTTATTTAGACTACGTGACCTGCTTGTTACACTTCTGCCCCAAATATCCTACTTTGTATCTTAATAAAGATCAAGATTTCAGGAATCCCTGGTAGTGACAATTACTTACATTAATAACAAGGAGATGTGTTGTGAGAACAAAGATAAGGAAGAAAGGATGCTAAAGCATGGCTCTATTTTAAATCTTCAATCAAGAGAAATTTTTTGTCAACAGTTTATTGAATAAGCACAACTCATGGTGTAATAAAAGCTCAACCTATCATTTCTAGTTTATAGCTCCCAATACACCCAGAAAAAACCTTGGCAAATTATTGATGGTCATGGTAAATCCAAGCATACAATCTCAGTTTATTGAGCAGAGTCAACTTGCTGTATTCATCGTGCCTCAGTCCTCATGCCGAGGGGAGATGTCTCCTCTTTCCTGGCGAAGACTGGTACTTGGCAGCCATTCACCTTTAAGGTTCTACTCTTTCTCCCTCCCTTTGTAGACTCACTAACCACACCCTATTCTGCAAAGTTTAAGAAGCAGAGAGGAGGGAGTAATGAAAGGGGAAGGGAAAGCTCACACTTGACAGTGGCTTTTGCTCTCATTCTGGAAAAAGATTAAAATAAAGCTCATTCTTTCTGCCCTGTGACTTGCATCTCTCACACAAGTCCTGGACAGTGGAGGCAGTGTTTCATTTCCTAGGCCCGCTGCTTCCCTTTGAGACCTGACTCACAGTGGCCTGAGGGTCTGGCTTGTGCCATGCTCACATCTCTCTGCACATCCATTCCCGACTCCAGATTCAGGGACTTTAAACCGATATCTGGCAATTTGCCATGGAGGTTGACACTCGGGAAACTGGCAAATGCAAACAAGAAAAATGAAAACATTGCAAAGCTTGGGTTTTTCTCTTCAGCAAATGGAGTCTTAAACATTCGCATCCACAATCCTGGGTTCATGTTGCCTGGGCCCTGCTGTTGGGTCCCCTTGCTCTTGCAGTCTTTCTGAGTGGGATTTAACCAGTTCTAACCAAGCCCTCTCTATTCCATGTCTCTAGAAGTCTTTATCATCTCCGTCCTCCCAGATGGTGAGGAGGATGCATACAGTAGCAGCCACTTGCTCCCAGGAATCTTTTTTGATACATTCTCTTTGTCCAACATTCTCATTTCTTTCCGTAGCCTGCTGAGGAGGTGCCATGAATTGCAGAACCACTTCAACCGATCATTTCCTTTGTAAACAATTCATTGGAGGAGACTATCTTGCACTTATTTTATTATTTGATGTCTATGAGCCTCATTTTAATTCCTTTTCTTCAGCTATTTGTTATTCTGGGCTAGGTTATTATCCTAGGATTTTCAAAATGCTGGGGGGGGCAAGCACAATCCCCTGTCATGAGCATGTAGAATGTGTGCTGCTCAATATGGCAGCCACTTGCCTCTTGTGGCTAAATTGAAATTTAAATAAATAAAACTTAGCTCTTCAGTTGCACCAAACACATTTCCAGTGCTCACTAGCCATAAGTGGCTTCTCATTGAACAGAACATTTTGAACATTTCAAAAAGTTGTTTTGGCCACAGCTGATTTATAGGAACATTGCTATGAGAAGTTTAAACTGGCAGACATCTGTTATGATAATGAAGTACAGCTCTAATTCAAAATAAATGCCAGTGCATATTAAATTAAAGTCCTTAGAGTTTAGTTTGTACAGACTATACAGCATTTCACAATTAAGATTCCAACATCAGGCCCCAGAGAGGGACACAAGATTGAGATGGACTCATGTTGTCGCCTTTGGCTGCAGCAGCATGGAAAAATGGTCCTTTGTTAATGTCCTTGGAAAATGTCATTTACCCTTGTAAATTCTGATGTATACACTCTTGGATTTGTCACTTGCCTTTAAAATATTGCTGTTTGATGATGGCATCCTGCAACTTCTGCTGTTCTGCTTAATGGTAGACATTGGCCTATGGGCTGAGGAAAGGGAGCTGAGTGAGGGGTCTTGGCCAAGCTCAGCTGGAAACTGATAGTTTCAGGAGAGCTCAACTTCTGTGGGTCCAGGAAAAATGCCTTCTCCATAAGGATCCAAGAACTTCTCTGGCATATGAGAGTTTGCAGGACTGGGAGACACCTTGGCCATCTTGACTTATGCCATCAACCTCAGTTCATTGTGAACTTCATGAGTAGATTTTTGCAATGAAGGTTGTGGATTTTCTCCAATCATAAGAATGGGAGATATTGACATTCATGTGTTAGTGTGTTGATATGAATAAGAGTGTGTTTTAATGTAGTTAAATAAGATTTGATCACCAGTTTTGAGATCTAACGAATGGGCCATGCTTGGGTAATATCTCCAAGCAATCACTATCAAAATTACTGTGCAGTACTTTGAGGCCTCTGAAGGCAGAGGGCTTGAGAGAAAAATGTCTTTGGTCTTGGAAGTGGCCTTCTGAGGGCCAGCCATCAAGTCCAGTGCTAGAGAGGCTGGTGTGAGCTGTGAGAAATCTTTATGACCTGAAGCAGAGACAGCAGTGAGGCAGTTTTGTTGAAGTATGTAGGCTTAATGGTCTCTATATTGTCATCCTGAGTTATGAGGCTTTTCCAAGGCTGATGGTAGTGCAATGCCTGATGGTAGAAGAGGAATTCAAGGTGAGGCTCCAGCAGTAAATCTGAGGGTCTACCCCTGACATGGGAGAGCTGGACTTGACCCAAGAAGGCATGTTTTCCCCAGGTACATACACAGAAGACTTCCAAGAAAGAATTAAACCACTGAAAACAAGAAAAGAATGGCCCAAGGAGGTAGATGAGTGAATGGAAGATGGTTTATTTTTTTCTGGGATGCAAATAAGGAATGATCGATATGACTGAGCTTTCAGACACTAGGCAACAGAGCAGTCCCTACTATGTTTGTCTTCGAAGGCCATTAGTTCTGTCTGTCTTTTTCTGGTACATACAATGACATCATAGTTTCTCTTAGAGAAGTCCAAAATTAAATCAGGTTGTATGCCTTGGAATATTTTTGCTTGCCTAGTTTTTTGTTTTTTTAAAATGTGTGCCATCATTTCCTGAAGGAAGCTTTGGAAACATAACTCAGCCAAATGCTTTCAGGTTCCTGATTCACCTAGAGTGATCATACCAGAATGGCTACTTCATTGTACAGATACCTAAAGAAAGCTTACATCTATAATCAGAATCCTTGAGTTTGTTATAAAATTGTTCTTATCACTGGTTTCTTATATCTGAACCCGTTGTCCTGATTCTTTTCTGGGATCTCTTGCCTGCTCTCTTTCTCCTTCTTTTGGGAGAAATGAAAAGATTTCTATACCATGTTTCAATTTTTGCTATATTTTTATTCTTGCAATACAGACTCCATCCCTGTATCTCCAATATCAGGCTGTCTGGATTCTAGATCTTCAACTGGAATCTATGGTCCACTCATCATTTGCTTTTAGAACTATTAGACAAAGGATGTTTTATTTACGATGGGCATAAACGCTTGTTCTCTGTATGTATTCTGGAAACAATCTGTGGGCATTAACCTAGGAAGACTATGAAAAGTGTAAGATTCAATGCTATCCTTAAGCAGCTTAAACTTATATTGGCAAATAGGTGCATATGAAAAATTTTAAAAGTTTTAATAATGTGTCAAATACCTACTATATGCCATATAATTTGTATTTATTATTTTAATCTTAAAAAATTATACCACAAAGTATGATTTTTCTGCATTTAACAGATAAGAAAGACATGCCTTAGGGAAAAGAAGGAACTTTGCCTACTTAGGTAACAAGTTGGTGAGATGAAGGTCCATCTTCAAAATAAGATCTCTTTCTTTTAAATATATTGGCTTTATATTTGTTCACTTAAACAAGGATACAGATAATCTCTGTGCACATGAAGATGCTTAGTAGAACAATTATAAAGAATTCTGGGCTGGGAGATAGCTCGGCAGTCTAAGCACCTGCCTGGAAAGTGCAAGGACCAGGGTTCTATCCCATACCACATGCCATGCCAGCCCCAGAACTCTGGGAGCGCCATGCTGGCCCCAAAACCAGGAATAGTGGCACTCACCTGTACACAGTGCTGGGGAGGCTGAGACAAGAGAATCACTATGAGTGTGAACTGTGTAGGAAGACTTTGGATCAAAAACAAAAACAAAGGGCTGGTGAGATGGCTCAGTGGTCTAAAGCACCTACTTAAAA
>NDGN011488069.1:0-16257 GCA_002564285.1 Tympanoctomys barrerae
CTTCTAGGGAGGCCCAGAACATGAGGTTTGTGTCTCCAGAAGCTTCTAGGGAGGCCCAGAACACGTGGTTTGTGTCTGAGGCCCCAAAGGTGTTCTCACTGCTGCACAAAAAGCCCCAAGTCATACCTGTGTGCCAAAGGCCTCCTTCACCAGTGCCCAGTGCCCAGGACAGATGTCAAGATCAGCCCGAGGTCACTGTTTCAGGCTAGACCTGAATCCTAGGCTCCCATTTACGTGTGACTGGACCAGAACCGAGCGCCCTCCTTACTGCCAGCACCTTCACCCGAGTGGGGATGGAGATCAGTGGCCTGGCACTCACGGAGACCCGAACCACAGCTCCCAGGACTGGGGTGGGAATGCGAACTCACTACACTGAGGAGGAAGAGCCAGACCTCCCAGAAGCGGGAGAGAGGCATGCCTAGCAAATCAGGCCAGTGAGGACTCACTTTATCAGTGCAGTCAATTCTAGGATTGCTTATTTATGTATTTAAGTAAATGAGGCAAAAATGACATTGTCACTACCAAATCACCTTGTATTTTGTACAAGCCATTGGAAGCTGCTCTCCCGGGCTGCTTAGGGCTCCTCAAATGCAGTCACCTCCGAGAGGTGCTTACAACCTTAGGTCTGGGCTCCGCTGGGAGGTGGCCCTTGGTGCCCCTCGGCCCGGATGCAGCCCTGGTGCCTGGAGGGTGACGCACTCTGTCCTGACCTCCGCACGGAGCTCAGGGTCCTCTAGCCTCTTTCCAGGAAGATGAAAGGCACCTGCTTAAGAAACAAGTTTAATTACCATGATTCACAGGCTGGAGTGGTGGTGATTGTGTTGTTATTAACAACAGCAACCCTGAGTGCTCTCCTTTGTAGATCAGGCCATCTGCCTCTACAGCACCCAGGAGAGCAGAGCTGTGACAAAGTGGCCAGTAACAGTGACAAATGGCACACCTGGCGTCTTCAGTGATGGATGGAATAATGAGCCAAATTAATAAAATAGAGATCACAAAGCATACATTTTTATTAAAGAATCATTTCATGATAACCAAGTAACATGGATGCCTCCAAGCATAAGATTAAATTACATGCTGAGCAAACCTGGCAGTTCGTGATAAACTACAAAACGAGACTTTGTCTAGTGATGGGAAGGCCGGGCGACAGTGTCTATAAAAGCACTTTACGACGTAGCCCTGCACAGTGCTCACAGGAGTGATGGTCCAGGCCGTCTCCTGGTGCTAGGAATGACTCTCACCAACATCTCTGCTGGTTGTGATAAAATCTCATTATTTTTATTCTTCCTATCACAGGAAAGAATTGCTCAACAAATCAAAGCCCTATTTTGACTTGCTGAAGATGCACAAGTGCAAGTTTAGCCAGGTTCTTCGGCAGTTTCCACAGATCTGAAACTGTTTTGATCAGAACATCAACATTTGTGCATGTATATGTGATTATTTTTCATTTTTTAATTGTAGCCAGGTAGGAATGCACGGTCCTTCCAAGAATTCTGAGAGGAATGTGTTTAGGGCTGGCTGTCCTCACTCACCCTGCCACCTGTGCCCACCTACTGGATCTGCTCTGAGCCAGGCAGGGAGGTGGGATGGAGAGGTCAGTGACTTTCTCCACCTGCCCCCACCCTCAGCCTCTTCCCTTCCTGCAGAGCCACTCACCTTAAACCTACTGTGTGAGCCCACCCCACAGGAGCTTACAGGGGTGAGGCCCCACAAGGAATTGCCATGCCCCAGGCCTGCTGCCCAGGACACAGCCGGAGGAGAGGCCGGAAGGGTGGCACCAGCTACTCGCCAGCAGTGGTCACTGAGGACTGGTTGGTGGGCTGCTCAGAAGCCCCCAGGAAAAGGCAGGCTCAGAGCTCCCCTTCTGGCCCAGGCCTGTTGGGGACCGTTGGGTGGTGCCCAACTCCTGCATCGGCTTTGAGGCCCTTTTGTACCTTCTGCCTTCAACATAGGACCCAGCACAGCCTGTGTTTAGGCCACAGGGCGATGGTGCAGGACAGCCAAGGCCACCACATCTGCTGCCCCTGGTGGACCTGTGGGAGCACCAGCCCCCCCCCCACTGCCTCTCCACGCCTGCACCTGGGAAAGGGGTCTGAGCACCTTCCCCAGAGGGCCCTCTGCTCACAGTCTGGCCTCCAGGGTCACCAGGGAGTCTCTGTAGTGTAGAGGGAGGGTATGGGGATCTGAGGGCACAGGATGCAGCACAGCATCCTGATTTGATGCCCAATCCTTCCCTGAAGCCAGGACGCAGCATTGGGCCATTAGGAAAGCAAAGCTGCAAAAGGGTGCCCACTCGGGCCAGTGTTTGAAGCACTTAAGTCTAGAAATTGAGTTTGTCCTGGGCTTGGGGACAGTGGACATTTTTCCAGAAGCATGTCCTCCTGGCCTCTGGGCCCCACTCTGTCGACACTGGCCTTGTTCTGGGTAAGCATCCACCCAAAGCACCAGACTAAGGGCCCTGGGTGTCCCCACCCCACACAGGCAGGGCTCTCCCTGCTCCTGACAAGGCTCTTTGTGCCTGTCCTCAGGAAGGTGCCTCCCTGCACCTGGGTCATAGTCCCCTCCAGCTGTTACCATGGCTTACCCTCTTCCATGGCAAGCTTTTTGGACATTTGTCCTTTCCTGTCCCGGGAAGGCCTTCTCTGCCACCCCCAACATGCCTCCTGGTGTGGCCTCAGGGATGCTCTAGGCAGAGCCCTGTGGGCCAGACAAAATACACATTTTTGGCCACAGGCCCATGAGCATCACGCAGTGTGGCTGCCCAGGACTCGGTTTCTCCTCCTCCTACCCAACTGGCCGGCCCTCAGTCCATGCCCACTGGCCACCTTTCCAGCTCAGCCTACAGTACCTGGATGAATAGTAGACAGTGTGTGCTTCCCAATTTGGACAGAAAACAAGGCCAATGGAGGGCCAGGCAGATAGCTCAGTGGACTAAAGCGCCTGGTTAGGCAGGCACAGGGACTGGGTTGGACCCCGGTATGCTGTGCTGGCCCCACCCCCGGGGCATGCTGAGATGGTGACTGAGACTGGGCGTGGTGGTGCGCACCTGTAATCCCAGTGCTTAGGAGGCTGAAACAGGAGGATCACCATGAGTCCGATCTGTGTAGTGAAACCCTGTAGATCCTGTGCTAAATACATTTTTAAAAAAGAGAAAAGACTTTAAAAAAGAAAGAAAGAAAGAAAGAAAGAAAGAAAGAAAGAAAGAGAAAACAAGGCCAATGGGAACCTCGGACACGTGAGAGGCTCATGGGGAAGGGTGGTCATGCCTCTCAGCTCAGGTGGCCTTTTCCTCACACAGCCTTGATCTGCTCACTGTCTTTGTCTACTTTGCAAAGCAGAAGATCGTACTTGCCTTCACTGCTGCTGAGAGCCACGCAGAGAGGGCTAGGGGAGCGTACCTCGGCGTCCTCGCAGATGGTGTCTCCCAGGTTACTCAATGGCCACTCTGGTAGGAGGCTTGGCTGGCAACTGTGCTGCACCTCCCCTGCCCCCAGCACTGCAGACCCCAAGGAAGGGACCCCACCCCAATGTGGCAGAGACCAGGAAGAGACCTGCTATTAGCACCCCCGACTCCAGCCCCGGGGAGCTGTGGGAACACCCCCCCCCAAGAGTCCCTGGTTTCAGCTCGGCCATTTTTCATAGAGACACAGCTACTATCATTCAAACAATTGTCCTGACCCCTTCGGAAAGATGTCTGCCCTGACCACAGCAGGCTCAAGCTTAAGAAGCAGGGGTGAATTTAGGCCAACCAGAGGGCTGCACTTAGACCAGCTGGAGGCCTGCAGCTGCTGTACAGGCAGAGCGCCTCGTACTTCTGGTTGGGACCCGAGGGCTCCCTCTGGTGTCCTGACTTCCCCAGTGGCGTGGCACAGATTCCGCTCCAAGATGGGCTCGCTCCAGTGGACCTACAAACTTGCCTGTGATTCATTTTCTAGGTCATATGCCCTCAGACAGTCATGTGAATCTACTTGGATTTTGTCTTGAGAAGTACACACAGAGTTACTGCTTTAAACGCGAGAGCCATAAGCTCCAGGAGCTGTCAGCTCTGGAGAGCTCAGGCCAGTGACCAATGGCGTGTTTCAGAGCCGCACTTTGCCAATACGCGATTTCTATCTGGTCGAGCCAAGGAACCCTCAGCTGCTGTGGGCATGAGGTTTAGAGCAGATGCAGGTAGTGGGGACAGTGACACAGGCATTGTGCTCTGGGCACTCTGCCATGTATAAATAACCTTCCTATGTAGAGACAAATGTATGTACTTATTAATTTGTGAGACAAGATCTCGCTATTGCCTAGACGTGACTGATCCTCCTGCCTCAGTCTCCTAAGTAGCTGGGACCCAGCATGCGGCAGCGCTTCATAAAGAACAGAAACAGGAGACATCCTCACTCGATAGCTGCCTTGTTTGTTTTTGGTCTTTTTTCTTTTTACTGTATTGGGGGTGGGGGGGTTGAACTGTTTTGGGTGTGAAGGACCGAACGTAGGGCTTCCAGCTCGCTAGGTAAGCTTTCTACTGCTGAGCCAAATCCCCAGCCTCAACATAGTCATTCTGGTTAGCTGCAAATTGACAAGATGTGACCCCCCCCCCGCTTATTCAGCCCACCCCTCGGAAAGGTGTGGACGTAGGGAACGGCCATGCAGAACCTGTGGGCTGGTTTCCCTCTGTCAGATGGCTGCCAGTGGGCAGGCGTGCAGGGCCTCTGGAGTCACTGCGCTCCTGGCATGACTCAGAGCAGTTCTGCGGTTCTGGGAAGTTTCCTTTTGTCATGTTTGACTTTGCCTATATGCGACATCCAGCATTCAAATCAGGGCAGCTGGTGGGATATAATTTTAAAATTCTCTAACCTTGTAATTTCTCATTATGAATTTATTTTTCATATTTCTGCTTGCTTTTTTGTTCCGATCCTTTCTTCTCGCGCTCTCTCTTTCCTTCCTTCCTTCGTCTGTGCTGCTGGGGCTTGAACCAGGGCACTCATGCCTTGCCCTGTCACATCCCAGGCTGCCCACTTTTGAGGGGAGTGGGTCAGTCTGTATTTACTCCTCACACTGTGGGCCCTCGTGGCACTGCATGTGGCGTCCTCGCAGCCCTGGCCAGGAGCGGTTTTGTCACCGCTGCTTTCAGAGACTGCAGCATGGTCTGCTTGATCTTTGACCCCAGAGAAGGGAACTTTCTGCTTTCTGTGGGGCTGCCTTGTTGCTCTAGAAGGGGCACTGCCACCAGGAATGTCACTGTCATCAGAGATGTCTATAGCCACAGGGTGACCCTGCCAGGCTCCTTGCCGCTGCCTGTGCCTCTTCCAGGGGCATCCTTCATGCACAGCCTGATCCTTTAGCCACCAGGAGTGGGCTGGTCTGCCTGACGGCCCCAACCAGCTGCACCTCTAGTGCTTCTGTCCCCACCACAGGAGCCTTTCAGGACTGAGGACCCTTCACATTGTCCTAGGCCAGCCTTTCATTTCGGCCCACACCACCTTCTAAAAGGAACGTGGGCAATCTCTGCACAGGAAGGAGTTCAGACCAAGACCCATCCTGGCAGGGTCCCTCAAGATCCCTGAGGCCACCCTGGGTGCCTGGCTGTCCAGCAGGGCCTCTAGCCTCTGGCCTCAAGCCACCCCAGAGGCTGTTTCCTAGGAAACATTTATAAGCAAATTTTGAGAAAATAACAATTATGTGGTTTGAGTGGATTCAATCTTAGCTAATCATAGAAACTAATTATAGGTTGCATTACTAAATAATTTTAAGGTACAATCAAATCATGTTTTTTGTTTTGTTTTGTTTGCCAGTAAACCACATGTGTAGTCTTATTTCACGTGAAAAACAGATTTTATTCAAATATTACAACTGTTAAACAGAACTGGCAGGTAGCAGCCTCCTCCTGTAAGATATAAATTGTAAGGCATTTCCAGCTCTCAGACCCCCCCCAGGGGAGGCCATGCAGTGCACCCAGTACCACGGATCCAGTGGTCCCTTCTGATGTACTGTTGTGAGCACCACATCCTGGACTCACACAGTCATAAATTCCTTAAATAACAGAGAGCTTAAGTTGTTTTCCGAGAACCTACCCGGATGGTTTGAAACCGGCTTTTCCAGAAAGACTATGCAAGAAGTCAGCGTGCCCCGCCCATGACCTTTTGACATCTCTGACTCTGAATTTCCAGAGCAGGACAACACTCCCTGTGAAGAGAGGTAGCATGCTGATGGTCCCCGCCTGCACAGAGCCCTGATGCTCCCTTGCAACCAGTGACTGCAGCCCTTTCCTTCCCATGGCAAGTTGGAAGTCGGAGCTCCTAGCTTTCTTGCAGAGGGACAGCAGAGCTTTTTCTCTTCACCTAGGCCTACAGGATTGGCTTCTGTGCATGTCCCTTGCTTGGTGGCACTCATTAGGGGACCTCTAAGTACCAGCTGCTCTGAGAGAAGGAAGCAGGCTTGGTGGTGGAGTCCCTGCTGTGTCACTTGAGCTGGCTGTGACAGTTGGTCTCTCAGGTGGAGATGAGGGAGTCAGAAAGGTCCTCCAGAAGGTGGTCCTCAGGAAACACACTCCTGAGGCTGCTTGGTCCTCCTCTCCAGTGCCCTGACCCAGAAGGCAGCTGCGCATATTGGGCCACTTACACTTTTTGAGTCCTATGGTTTCACAAGTTGGAACCCAGGGGTGGAGAATCTGAAGAGTGGGCTTTGTCCTGGGCTCGGGCCCAACTCCTGAGGCCCTGAGTGTTTCTGAGTGCTAAGAGTGGCTTCGACAGCTCTGTAAGACTTCCCATCACACCCTAGTTTAAGCTAATGAGGTGACTGGGTGGGCCTGACGTGTGCTGCTCCACGGAGGCACAACTCTGGGTGAGAATGTATTGAGCTGCATGTTGAGATGTGTGCACGTCGCAGTACAGTAGGCATCCAAAAGCACCGGGGTGACCAGAGTTTGCAGCCACATGTGTGTGGACTCCTGCTTGCCTCTAGTCCGATGCTTGCTTAACACTGCTGTGAACCAAAGCGTTGGCATTGTTCTTCCAGCTGGTGGAAGGGACTCCTGAGTTTCATCTAACACCATCTAATGTTGCATCATCGCTTAGAAATGAGTTTTGTGAAAAACAAGAGATGGCTTAATGAGGAAGTCACTTCCTAATCAATGAGGCTTAATTTCATTTTTATTTTTAAAAGGGGGTGGGAAAGATTGGTGAACCTTGGAAGAATGAGAATGTGTAAGAGGGCTGGGGAGATAGCTTAGTGGCATAAGCACTGTCTGGCAGGAGCAAGGTCCTGAGTTCAATCCCCAGTTCTGCCAAAAAAAAAAAGAATGTGTAAGGGAGGAAACAAAACAGTACCACTGGAGACACGACCAGCAAGCACCGGCCCTGCCACCCTGAGACTCTAGAGCGAAGGTCAGTGGGCTCTGCTCTTTCAATAGGGAAGTGAGGGTCCTACTCAGGACTTCAGCAGCCTGTAATAACCTGTGAACGCAAAATAGTCCTTCGATGCAGGCGCGGTTTGGGGACGTTTAGACAGCGTTGCCAGGAAGGACCACGGCCTCTTGAGGTCAGTGCTAGGGGGGTGGTCGCCAGGAGAAAGCCACGTGTAGTGATCACCAAGAAAGTGACCACCAGCAGGGACGATCACCACAAGAGGTGATGGCCACGAATGTGACCTCGGCGTGACCGCCACGATAGGTGACCTAGGAGCGGTGACAGCTATAGGTCGTGACGGCTCCCGCCGACTGCAGCGCCGGTCGACGGACCCCAACTGCTCAGTAAGCCAAGAGCGCAGTCCAGTAGCCGGGCAGGGAAGTCTAAGGAAGCCGATCTTCGATTGGCCGAGTCTGGAGCAGGCCGGCGATGATTGGTCCGCGCTTTCTTCCGCCGCCGGGCGACTGGGTGACTTGATTGGTGTAGGTGCGCGACACACCCCATAGCCCCGCCCACTTAACGTCACTACCCGCCGTGCCGTGCGCCGGCCTCCTCCGCTGGGGCGGCCCAAGATGGCGGTGCAGGAGTCGGCGGCCCAGCTGTCCATGACCCTGAAGGTGCAGGAGTACCCGACCCTCAAGGTGTGCGCTGCAGCACGGCCCGGGCCGCCGCCGCGTTTCCTTCCGGAGCCAAAGAGGTTCCGGGCAGCGGAGCCTGAACACAGCCCGTGTGGTGGGGCCGGGGGCGGGGTCCTCAGGGGGCGGTGGGCCGGGGCCGGAGCCGGGGCAGGGGCTGGGCCGGGGCGGGGGCCGGATGGCTACCGAGAGCGGGCGCAGTGGGGCCGGGGTCTTGGGGTCAGGCCTGGCTGGTAGGTCTACGGGGGTCGCGGGAACGCGGGGCCAGGGGCGCTGGACGCCTAGCGGCGCGGTCCGAGGGCAGTCCTCGGTCTTAAGGTGGTGACTGGGCCGGGGGCCACTTGGAGTCGTGGCCAGCATTGCGGGCGTAGGTCGCGGCAGCGTCCGGCCACTTCCCGGAAGCTCCGGCTGGGCGTGGCGAACTGGCCTTTGGGCGTACTAGGGGACTGCGAGGAGCCCCAGACTCCTTGGGCAGTCCTTCTTGCTGGGCTCCCCGCACTTCCTGGGCAGCGCCTGCCAGGGGTGTGACCTTGGTGGTCTCTTCCATTTGGCGAAATAAGCCAGCGCCGGGAGCAGGAGATTGGTACGGGCTCTAATGACTAGAGAATTTGATGGTGCTCGCTTGGCTCCAGTGAGGAAATCCCATCAGAGAGCCAGGTTGGACATCCCTAGGAAAGCCAGCTGGCTGAACTTTAGGGTTGTGCAGTCACTTCCCGGAGGGCCAGGTAGATGCTTTCCAACCAGAACAAAACCCTCGATGATGCTGTTCACCTCCGTGACGACAGGTGGTGGGATGCAGGGCCACGGCCAGTGCATGTCCTTAGCCTCAAAGCAGTCTAGCTAGCTGCCCTAGAGCATGGCCCTGAGCTCTCTCGACCCCACTCCAGCTTAATTTTTATGCTCGCTCTTGAAGATGGAAGCTCTTGTAACACCTTTCACCCACTCGGGCAAAGTGAGTGACCACATACTGTTGAAGGCAGTATTGGCACTCCCTGGAAGGCGTGGGTTAGCTTGGTCACTGCTGATATGTGATTGCCTTGATGAGGTTGGTCTTTACAGGGAATCAGAGGCGAGGCCCTGCTCTTCCTTAGTGGGAAGCAGGTGTTTCGTGGCAGTTTATTTGATTAAGAGGTTAGTGGCTGTTGTTGGCATGTCGTTGTTGGATTTTTACGTAACTGGAAGACCTTGGTATAGATCACCAGTACTTTCAGACCTGTTTGAACAGACACACGTGGACATTTACAAACCTGAGCTGCTTCATTTTGTCCCTGTCGTTTTGGTTTGGCTGAGAACCGCCAGGCAGGAAACTTTTCCAGGAAGTCTTCCAGTGTCCATTGAATGCATCGGAAAGGAAATGTACAGGCAGGAGAGGGCTTCTTATGTCCTCTCTCTTCTAATGACTGTGACTGTGACTTGCATTCCAGAGCTGTTGTGCAGTCTCTGATTAAAATGGGTGTGCAGCACATTTTACTTAGGCAGGTGCAGGAGGGCAGTGCTGTGGTTTCCTGAGCAAGCTTGTCATATTTTTCAAAATCATTTTTGTTTTTCTTACAGTGATATTAAAAAGCTAAACATGGTCGTGCAGACTTCCACTCTGGGAAGGTGAGGCAGGAGGATCAGTGCAAGTTGAAGGCCAACCTGGGCTACAAAGTGAGTTGAAGGCCAACCTGAACTGCATAACAAAACCCTGTCTCAATAAGACCAAAAAAACAAAAAAAAAAAAACTTAGCTTGGGCAACTTAGTGTGACCCTGTTTCAGTAAAAAGTGACTGGGGCTGTAGCTCAGTGCAAAGGCAGCATGCAACCCCAGCACCACAAAATAGATACATAAAAATTGATATTATAGCAGAATTTGTGCAAGTAGAGATGCTCTTTCCCCCGGAAAGTATAGTAGTAGCGCTTCTCTTCCAGCCCCTATGGGTTCCATTCCTGTAAGGATTGCTCTGTTCTGTTGAGTGTATGAGTGCTGAGTTCATGTGTTTTTGCTATTGTCAGCAGTGATTTCTGATAGTTGACAGGGAGGTTTTAACTGGGGCACTAGGGGTAGGGGTCCTGAGTTAGAAGTAATTGTTAACATAGAATGAAATGATGTGGGCTGTGCTGATGGCCCCAGAGCTGTACTCTTGACAGGTGTGAGGAGGGCTGGGTGCAGGTGCAGTTGGTACAAAAACAGTGCAAAGTCTGGAGGATGTGATTCTGTTGAAGGCTGTCTAACGTCAGGCTGTAGGTGATGGACCTCTGGGAGTCCTGTTCGATTATTTTTCAGAAAATTATTGCTAGTTATAAAATAATACAAGTTTTTTCCTTTACCTTGAGTCCCCTCCTCTGCCCTCCCCCCTCTCCTCTTTCCATCACTATGCAGATCAGGTATACATCTGTCTGGCCCAGGGCAGGACCTGGCAGTTGCCCCTGGGAGCGCTGGCTGTGAACACTGTTCTTCCAAACTCTGGTTGGAAACGCTGAAGATTGTCTGAGGGTGTAATTTATTCTTGAGCGTTTAGGTTCTTTGCCTTCTGTTTGCTGACATTCTGGCTGGACACATGCTGTCCTGCAGTTGCACAGCCTGGATTTGGACTTGACACAGAATGTTTGCATGCCAAGCGTGTGTTTGAGTTAGAACTGATAGTACAGTTTTCCGAACAGGGTCTTGGCTGGATTTGGGAGGCTCATGGGTTTTCAAGTGTGAGAAGTACTGGTAGGTAACAAAGTGTATGACTTCAGAGACATGCATGTTGAGTTTGTTTGTAGCTTTGTTGTGCCCTTGGTGGTGGCCGTAAACCAGGTCTTAACTTCTGGTGTGCAAAGTAGAGCTGCCTCCTCCCTTTGAAGCTGTTATACTAAGACACCTGGTAATCTGGCCCCCTTAATAGGCCCTGAGTAAAATTCCTGGTCCCGTCTTCTTCCACGCTGGAACTTGGCCAACCTTCAGAGCCCCATATGCTTTGGTCTGGAGGACTTGGTACTGCCTTCTTGCCTCTTGGAGCCTGCTTGCCCCTTGGGCACAGCTGTGCCCTGCTGCCCCAGCCTCCACCTCTCACTCTTCCTTGTCCTTGTGCCATCATGGGACAGTTGATGCACTAGAGCTGACACTACCCTGTCCCCTGCTTGCCTCTTCTGTTGCCTGTGTCCTCTGGCAGGGCAGGCACTGGTAGAGATGGACTGGCGGCTGGCTGCTGGGTTGGCTTTTGTTTTGTTTTTCAAGCATTATTATTTTAAGCAGATCTTTTTTCTAATACTTGGTTCTCTATGATGAGTGGGCCACATTAAGGCAGGACTAAAACGAGGCTCCCAGTGGCCATTGGGCAGCAGAGCTGGGGGTGGCTCAGCTGCCTATGCAGGTGCTACATCCTCACCTGTATGTTCCAGCAGCGGCTGTTGGGAGGCTCAGGAGCAGGCCTTGTGGGGGATGTGACAAGACAGTCCAAGCAAAGTGCGCATGAACCTTGTGATCCTTTAAAGACCCAGGGAAGCCCTGGGTGTGGGGCAGAGGAAGGGTGAAACTCCCCAGCTGCTTCACCTGAGCTGGTGGTCAAGGGAGTTGTTTGGGAGGCAGCACAGCCATGGGGCTGTGCTAAAGCCTTAGCAGATCTACCTGGGAGACACCCTGGCTTGGCCTTGTGGCCTGTGATGCGGAGGCTGGGGATGGAGGCAGGCCTGGCTGGTGAGGTGGCATGGAGAGGAGGGATGCCACAACATCACGCTGCTCTCTTAGGGCTCTAGGGAGAGGGGTTAGTGGGGGTGCTGGCTGCCCCTTGAAGACCTTGGTCTCTGCTGAAGTAGATGCTGGTCACTTAGGTCCTGAGACAAATGTTCACTATGTCAATGACTCACAACTGCTGAGTGAGGAAAAATATGCAGCCATGCAGGGGCCTGGCTCTGTCCTCCTGCCGGGAAGCTCCTGCCTGCCCTGCCTGGTCCCCAGTGTCCCATATGGTCACTTTGCTGTGTGTCTTTATCCTGGTCTGCAGGTCCTTCTTTCATTGGCTGGCCCTTTGGAATGCCAGAAGCCAGCTGCTGTTCCTCTGTGCCTGTCTCACCTATGACTGCCCTCTGCTGCAGGGTGTGCCCAGTTGTCAGACCCTGCTAATCCCTCGCAGTGCCTCCAGCACGTGCCCCCACACTGCACTCCCCCTGCACACTGTGCAGGGCTTGGACTGCCCTCTCTGGTCACCTCCCTAAGTTTGGTCCTTCAGTGGGCATTAAAGGCAGCTGGGCATCTGTCTTATATTTGTGCCTGTAGCCTGGCTTCTCCCTGGATCCCCCTCAGACCTCATACAGTGGACTGCCACCACTACTCCCCACCTACCCCATGGGATTCTCTTTGGTGTCTGGGAGAATGATCATAGGAGCCAGCCACATAGCTCAGTGGATTAAAGCTCCTGCAAGCAGGCATGGGGGTCAGGGCTTCGATCCTCTGGCCTGCCGTGCTGGCCCCGCCCTCAGGGCACGCTGAGACGGTGATTGAGACTGGGTGTGGTGGTGCATGCCTGTAATCCCAGCTCTTGGGAAGCTGTAAGCAGGTAGATCACTACGAGTCTGATCTAGTAGTGAGACCCTGAACACCCTGTAGACCCTTCCCTAAAATTAAAAAAAAAAAAAAACCCAGAAAACAAAAAAACATAATGATCATAGGAATCTTGGGCATAGTTCACCACATCCTGGCCTTAGCACCCCAGGCCTGAGCTTACCTACTTTGCTCTCCTATCCAAGTGAAGGCTGCGTCCTCCTGCTGCTTATTCTGATGGACGGAGAGCTGGTTGTGCACCTGCTCCTGCTCACCTGTGCTCTCTCTATCTCAGGCTAGAGCTGTACCACAGATCTACACCCCTGTTACTGTTGGCACCCCTCCCCCCGCCCGAATAGATATGTATTTGATATAGGGTCTCCTTACACAGCTTGGACTTGTAGTGATCCGTCTGTTTTCAGTCTCCCTAGTGCTGAAATTGCAGGCGTGCACCACCACGTCTGGTTTTGGTGGCCAGCTCAGCATGCCTGGGGGCAGAGCCAGGATAGCATGTGGTGCCGGGATTGAACCCCGGTCCCTGCACTTACCGAGCAGGCACTTAGACTACTGAACTGTCTCACTAGCCCTACCCCAGGGATGTTTTTGTTTGCTGTTTTTCAGGATCATCTTCAGGATCCTCTTAGTTCACAGTGGCTGCTGAGTCTCCAGCTGTTGCATCTAGCTGGAAAGAGTGGGGTAAAACTGCCTATTGGACAAGCTCCCTACACAAGATGTTCTTGGAATCCTTCTAAGCATTCAATTATAGCCTAGTGAGTGTGCAGTGCTGCCCTAAAACAAAATCAGGCTCTTGTGGTTTCTTTACGGCACTAGTGCAACCTGACAGAGTAGCCTGCACCTCTGTACTTTTTCCCATCAGACACTTCTTTTGCCTGTGTGGTGTTGGGGCCAGACTTTGCTGCCTGGCATGGAGTCACAAGAAACAGCTATTGGCTGAATGGATTTTCTCATAGTCTGGTTGGGAACTTCCTTGAAACTCTTCACTTTTGTCTACTTGCTGCATTCCAGAGTACTTCTGTTGGCACGCATGGTTGTCTCTCTATTGAGGTTGACCTTCTTCACTTTTGTCTTCACCACTGCTCTAGCAGCATGCCCTTGTGGGACAGCCTCAGACTCTGCCCATTTGTCCAGCCTACGTATGGTTTTGTTTTGTTTTGTTTTTTGAGACATGGTTTCACTATGTAGCCCAGGATAACCTAATATGGGGCAGTCCTCCTGCCTAGCTTCTGTACTTCTGGCCTAACCAGCATTTTCAGACAGATTTTGACTTGGATAGGCTTTCCTCGTGGTACCTGCCATACCCCAGAGGAGGGACCTACTGCTTAGAATCCCCAGTGGCTCATGGGAGGCCCTTCTGTCCCAGTAACCATTTCATGCAACTTTTCCTCCTGCCCCTTGTCCATATGTCCTGCCCATTGTTTGGTTCCTGCCTTTCTTGCCCTGTTGCCTTTGTCCTCAGGATTAGGGAGAAGTCAGCTCACCTCCTCAGGCCAGTTTCTTTGCTTGTGTTCCTCCGCCATGAAGATATGGACTGTTGTCTTCTGTCATGCAGTGGGTCAACTGCACAGCTTACCTGGACCTGCCGGGCACTCTAGAGTTGCCATGCTTCTGCCTTTGCCCCAGTGTCTGTTTTTGTGTCTGGGCACCAGAATCTGCGGTGGTATTTTGGTGCTTGCGTGAGGTGCCACTGTGTCCTATCCCTGTCTGGCTGCCGGGAGGTGCTGTGCTCACTGGCTCTTCCCTGGCCTCCACTGCGCCTGCTGTACTGGCACGCCCAGCACGCACAGCCTGGCCTTGGTCATCCCCGCCTTGGTTACCTGGGTTGCAGTAGCTGCTCGCTCTCACGCTCGCATCCGCTCTCCCTCTCGCGCTCGTATTTAGGACAGGGTCTGCAGGGTCTCACTTGCTTAGATTGGACTCATAGTGATCTTCCTGTTTACAGCCTCTCAAGCACTGGGATTAGAGGTGCGCGCCACCATGCCCAGTCTCAATCTCCGTCTCAGTGTGCCTCAGGGACGGGGCTGGCACAGTAGGCCCAGGGATCGAACTCCCAGTCCCTGTGTCTGCTTAGCAGGCGCTTTAATCCGCTGAGCTATTTGGCTGGCCGCAGTGTGCCCCAGATCTCTGCCCAGCAGGCTACATGGCATCCTTTAATAGAGGAGTCAGGGGCCTCGTACTTCCTCCTCGTAGACCCTGGAATTGGCCTCGAGCTCTTACGCTCACACTGCTGCTCCATCGCTCAGGCTTTGCAATGCAGGATTCAGCCTTGTGTCCTCCTGCTCTCACTGTGCCTAGAGGCGATACCTGTCTCCACGGGGTTAGAGTGGCCTTCCTGTTAGTCCCCTGTCTGTGGATCCCTCTAGCCACTAAGTCATAATGTCATATGGTCTTTGTGCCTGTGGCTTCTTATCTGTCTCAAGATAAAGGTCAAGGTCATGAGCGTGACCACCTCAGGCCCTCCATGACTGCCCCTTCTCTGCTCCAGTTAGGCACTTGGCTACAGTGGCCTCCTGCTGCTGCCAGGACACCTGATGTGCTCTTCCTGCAGTGTCCCCAGGACTTCTGTGCCCTCTCACTTCCTTGATGGGTGAGTTGGTGGGTGGCCCACCCCGTTGCACCCCGTCCATTTCAGTGGTGTTGCCAACCACTGGGCTGTGTTGTATCCTTGTTTCTGACTGCTGGGGATGAATGCAGTGTCAGACGACAGAGATGAGTCTTCAGTCAACAAATGAAGTATTAAAAATTATTTCATCACTGCTTCCAGAGCAGTAAGAAGCGAAGTAGAAGTCAGCACGCCTCTGGAGAAAGCTCAGTGGGTAATTGGGTGCACAGTGGCTCGTTGCTGCCCTCTGCGCCTCAGTGGCCAGCTGGGGGGTGTTGTGAACGGATGCTCATGCGCAGAGCCTGGTGGGAACAGATGTCCAGGGGCTTCCTGGGCAGCAGTGCTGATGCCAGAGAGCCCTAAGAAAAGGTCTGGGGTGGGAATGGT
The DNA here is from genome assembly GCA_002564285.1 of Tympanoctomys barrerae. NCBI lineage: Eukaryota > Metazoa > Chordata > Mammalia > Rodentia > Octodontidae > Tympanoctomys > Tympanoctomys barrerae. Next base: position 15,538 of record NDGN011488069.1, read on the forward strand.
GACAGCATCCTGGTACCTTGTATGCTCACCTTGGGAATTCTTCTAGTAGACAAAACACTGAGAAGCTGGCTCTACTGACCACAGAGCCAGGGGTGGGCACATCCAAGGGACTCTGCCCCTGGAGCAGCACTGGTGTTTGCTCTGCTCTGCTCTACTTACAGGGTGTGTGGCCAGGTGCTGGTGTACCTTGTGTTGCATTGGATCACTGAGCTGTCCCTAGGACAGGGGCATGACCATGCGATATTGGCCTGGAGAGTAGCCGCGCCACACCCATGCACCTCATTGAGGGGATCTGCAGTGCCTGGTGCTTTGCCCTCCGTAGGGGGACAAGCCGCCTGAAAGGATTCTGCAAGTCACTCATGGGTTGAAGACAGGTGTGGTGACTACCCACAATAGGAGTGAGTGGGGTGTGCACCCCAGCTTCCTCAGCATCTCAGCACAACTTCCAGAAGCTGTCCTGCGACACTGTCAAGGCACCAATTTTAAGATTGGAGACCTGAGCCAGCCATGCCCTGGGCGAGCCCTTCTAGGGTATGCTGGGGGGCCAGGCCATTGTGACTGGGAGAGTTGTGTGGTCTTAGGAGGCGGGATATGTGGTGCTGTTGTCTGGTTACCTGCTAGTAAGTACTTAGAAACTTCTCTGAGGCTGTTTTTTTCTTTTTTTTGGCGGAACAGGGGATTGAACTCAGGCCCTTGCGCTTGCCAGGGAAGCGCTTATTC
>NDGN011488070.1:0-13974 GCA_002564285.1 Tympanoctomys barrerae
AAAAAAAAAAAAAAAAGAAAGAAATAAAAATGCTAGCATTCAAGATTTCTTCCTTCCTCATATTATGAGGCAAACATTTCCTTAATAACAAATCAGAGATACTATGAGAAAAAATATATATACCAACATATCCCATACATAGGAATATAAAAATTCTTAACAAAAATTAGCCAAGTGGGGTTTATTTCAGTTATGCAAGGTACATTCAATGTTCAAAAATTAATTCATGTGACATCACATTAATGTACTAAATAATTATATGAATATACCAAGAAAAATGCAGAGGAAGTATTTTACAAAATACCAGGGCTATTTGTGACAAAAATCCCTGTCAGTAACTAGAACTAGAGATAAGCTTCTTCAACTTTATAAAGAACATTTTACTTAATGGTGACACATTAGAAGCTTCTCAATAAGATAAGAAACAAAGCAAGACTAGTTTTCAGTGCTGCGGTACTAGAAGTTCTAACCCTGCCGTGTGATCTATCAATCAGTTTCTGTAGTATTTACTTAATGGAGTTCACATTTATACCTGTTCCAAAATCTGCACACAGATATTTACAGAAGCCTTATACATAGTGGTTAAAACCTGAAATTAACAGTGGTGCCCCTCAAGAATAAATAAGCCATGGCACTTCCAGACACTAGGGGACTATTTGTTGCTGAAAAGACATAGGGTATCACTTAATGAAAAGACATAAAGCATGCTGAAGTGCATATTACTAAGTGAAATAAAACTAGTGTGAAAACTTCACATACAACATGTTTTTTGCATGGCATTCTAGAAAAAGCAAAACATGGAGACAGTAAAAGAATGTCAGTGTGTTCCAAGATTTATGCAGCGAGAGGAATAAACAGTCAGAGAAAAGAGTATTTTGGTATGACTATATATGAGCATAAAAATTATTTAAAGAAATAATGGTAGAAAAATTTATCAATTCTTGAGAGGAATACTGACTTCCACCTTTATGAAGCTGAAAAGTCCTCATGTTGAACCAACTCAAAAGAAACTGCATTGGTATATATCCTTGAATTATCAAAACTCATAGACAAGGAATTTCTGAAACAGTAAGAGAAAAGTGACCCATCACAGGGAAAGCAATCTTTAGAGAGAGGGATGATATTATCCAAGTGCTAAAAGAAAAATATGTCTAATAATACTTTACCAAGTTGTGCTTCAGAAGTGGCGAGATCAAGGCTTTCCCAGGCAACAGCAGTTGAGGGAGTTCAGCGCCATCAGACCCGCCATACAAGAAAGGCTGTAGGGCTTCTTTGTGTTGAATGGAAGGAAAATAGATGAAAGCATCAACTCCGCTGATAAATATAAATATGTAGCCAAATTATAATATAGCAAAAACCTAACTGTATCAAGTAAAAGACCTAAATATATAAACAGAAGTTAACAGAACTGAAAGAAATAGCCACACAGGAATCATAGGAGATTACTTTAGTGTCGACCTAACCTCTCAACCCCCACCCCAGGCTCATGTGTTCAGTAGAGGGCCTGATGTGAAGAAGGTGGGTCACTAAGGGTGTGACCTGGAAAGGATATTCTTGTCCCAGGCTCCTTCTTTTTCTAACTGCTTCTTGTCATCATGGGATGGACAACCATCCTCCACTACAGTCTCACACTGTATCACTTTTGCCTTGGAGAGAACCAGTGGTGGACTGAACCTGCTGGAACCATAAGCCAAAATTCAACTTCTTTAAGTTGCAGATGTTGAGTATTTTGTCTCAGTGATGGAAAATGACTAACACAAATTTCAAATCTCTTATTTATTCATTTTTATTAGTACATGTTTGCAGTACATGAAGTTTACAATTGTTTTGTGGAATACAAACTAAGTCTTATATTTTTTAAAGAATATTCAAATCATATCAAGGTATGTTTCCCCAAATCTCACGTTAGAACATTAGAAATCAATAGTGAGAAAAAAATTAAATAACACACTGTAAAGCAATTAATGGACAAAAATAAATCAAAAATAAAAATTATAAAACAACTTGAAACAAGTAGAAATGGAACCACTACAACCCAAAAAATACAGGATGCAGCAAAAGCTATTTTAAGAGGAAATTTGATAGCAATAAATGCTCACATTTAAGGCTTAAACAATTTAACTATAAAATCCAAATATTCATGATCATAAAAGAACCTCTCCATGACAACATATGCAAGATCCCAGGAGTCCAACAAAAGGGCAGAATCTTAAGTGCTATTAAGAAAAAAACAAGAGATCACATGCAAAGGTAAAGCCACCAGAATGATATCAGCTTTATCAACATAAAACTTTAAGGCCAGCAGAACATTGAGTACAGAATTTCAAGTCCTAACGGAAAACATCTTTCAATCCAGACTGACATATCCTGCAAAGCTCTTTCAAAACTAATGAAATAAGATGCTGTTATGATACAGGAAATTCATGGTCACTCAAAAAATGCTTAAGGATATCCTAGAAATAGACAACAAAGTTAACAATGCCAAAAGGTCCAATGGAATAAACAGGTCAGCTAGGATGAGCAGTTTAGTAGAAGGGAAGATAAAGGAAGCAGCAGCAGGAAAATAATGTAGTAAGAGGAGTAAGCCAATACCTTACAGTAATAACTCTCAATGTGAATAGTTTCAATTCCCAGGCTACACACAGATTGGCTCTATCAATCAAGTAAAAAGAATCCAATGCTATGCTGTATAAGGAACACAATTAGTCCCTAAAGGAATTCATAAACTAAATTTTATTTTATTGATTATTATTATTATTATTTTGTATTTTAGGACAGGGTCTACGGGGTCTCACTACGTAGAATGGATTCATAGTGATCCTCCTGTATTCAGCCTCCCAAGAGCTTGGATTATAGGTATGCAGCACCATGCCCAGTCTCAGCTGCCATCCCAGCATGCCACGGGGGTGAGGCCGGCACAGTGCCAGGGGTCAAACCTAGTCCACTGCGCTCTGCCTAAGCAGGTGCCTTCATTCACTGAGCTATTTGGCCATCCCATAGACTATATTTTAAAGGATGGAAAACAATATTCCATGCAATAAGAACCAGAAGACAAGTAGTAGTAGCTATGCTGCTTTCAGAAAAATCAAAAATTGATCAGAAAAGACAAAGGGAACAATTCCATAGGAAGATAACAGTTATGAACATACACACACCAAACACCAATGCATCCAACTTTATAGAACAAACACTGGGCACAAAAGACAAAATAAACACACCCCCACTGCCAGAAATAGATCAACTAGGCAAAAAGTCCACAATGGAGTATCAGATTTGAACCAAACCTTCAAATAAAAGGACTTAATAGATATACACAGCATGTTCCACCCAAAAACAACAGAATACACATTCTTCTCAGCTGCACATGGAATTTTTTCCAAAGTAGACTACATATTAGCCAGCAAAACTTGCTTAAATAAATGCAAAAGAATGAAAATTATCCCACACTTATTACCCAATCATAGCACAATGAAACTAAGAAACAAGGGTAAAAGAAACCACAGAAATTATGAACATGCATGGAAATTAACCAACATACTCTTGAATAATCAACAAGTCACAGAAGAAATGAGAGACTTCATAAAATCAAACAAGAATGCCAGTACATGCCAGAACTGCTCACAGGACATGATAAAGTTAGTCCTAAGAGGGAAGTTTACAGCCGAGAATGCCCACATCAGAAAAACAGAGCAAGCCCAAATAAATAACCTAAAAATGCACCTCAAGGTTCTTGAAAAACAAAAGCAACACAAATCAAAAGCCAGGACAAGGAAGAAAATTATAAAGATCAAAGAAGATATAAATGATATACAAAATACAAAAACACCAATGAAACAGAGTTAGTTCTTTGAAAGAACAAACAAAATTGACAGACAACTCATGAATCTTACGAAAAAAGTGAAAGACCCAAATCTACGCAATCAGCGATGAAAAAGTTGCAATCAGAATGGACAACACTGAAATCCATAAGATTAGTAACACCTAGGCTAATGACCTGTACTCCTGTAAGTTGGAGAATTCAAAAGGAATAGATATACTCCTAAAAACATAGAATTACTAAGGCTGAACCCAGAAGATATACTAACCCCAAATAATCCAACCCTAGGCAATGAAATTGAAGCAGTAATAAGAAAAACATTAATTTAAAAAGTTCAGGTCCTGATACATTCACCTCTGAATTCTATAAAACTTCAGGGAAGATCTGACACCAGTACTCCTCTTACTCTTTAACGCAACCGAAAGGGAAAGAGTCCTCTTACAGTTATACAGTTATTCCTGGAAGGTAGCTTGCCCCGATTCCCAAACCTGAAAAGAATCCAACCGAAAAAGAGAATCACAGACCAATGGCTTTAGTGAACATAAGCACAAAAATCCTCAACAAGATACTGGCAAGCACAACGCAACAAATCACCAAAAATATATACATCATGACTGTGTAGGACTCATCTGAGGCATGAAAGGTTGTCGAGCCTACAGACATTACTGAATGTAATACATCACATAAACAGAAGCAAGTACAAAAAAAATCACATGATAATCCAAATCGACCTAGAAAAGTCTATGATAAAATTCAGCGTTCGTTCAAGATAAAAACCCTGGAGAAGACAGATGTAAAAGAACCTCATTTCAATCTGATAAAAGCCCTTTATTGGCAAACCTGTTGCCAACATCACATTAAATGGGGAAAAAATTGAAAGCTTTCCCTATAAAATCAAGAACAAGACAAGCATCTCCACTATTGCCACTCTCTTTCAATATAATATTCAAAATATTAGACAGTGAAATCAAGCAAGAGAAAAAAAGCAGAGTGTATTTTTAGGAAGGAAAACAATCAAATTATTATTATGTGCAGATGCAATATCCACTATATAAAAGACCCAAAAAATTCCATCAAAGATTCATAGAATTAATATTCAAATTCAGCAATGTAGCAAGATACAAAATTAACACAAAAAATCAATATTTCCTGTACACAAATAATGAACTCACTGAGCAATAAATTAGGAAAACAATACTGTTCACATTAGCTTCAAGAGAAATTAAATACAGTATATTGGTTCTACCCACCCAAGAACAGGGTATCTTTCCATTTTTTTATGTCCTCTTTGATTTCCTTTTTCAGAGTACTGTAGTTTTTATTACGAATGCTTTTCATTCCCTTGATTAGGTTAATTCCTAAGTACTGCAGTCAAAATGGCCCTACGTCCAAAACACATACAAAGATTTAATAAAATCCCAATCAAAATACCAACAGCATTCCGTATAAAATTAGAGAAAAAATCCTACACAATTCCTAGGGGATGAGAAGACACCCAGAGTAGCAAAAGCAATCCTGGGTAACAAGAGCAAAGCAGGACGCGTCCCAGCCCTGGGGATCAAGTTATATTACAAAGCTACTGTAATTAAAAACAACACAATGCTGGTGCTAATTAAGACACATAGATCAATGGAACAGAACAGAGCATGCCGAAACAACACCAGGCACAATTAACTAGATGGTCTTTGACACGAGGGTCAAAAATATATGCTGGAGGAAAGATAGCTTCTTGAATAAATCACACTATTCACACCAAGGGAAAAATGGCTGTGCATGTGTAGACAATTGACTCTAGACCTACATATCCCATCAGGGACCAAACTAAAATCCAAATGTGCCAACGATCTGAATGTCAAAATGAAACAATTAACCTGCCAGAAGAGAACATAGGTAAAACTATTGAACACATAGGTGTACACAGGGTCTTTCTAAACAGAACCTCAGTTGCACAAGAAATGGCACCAAGAATCAACAAATTGGGATCATACTAAGTTGAAAAGCTTCTTTACAGCAAAGGAAACAACCAACAGAGTGAAAAGACAACTTATACAATAAGAATAAGTTTGTCAGCTATTCTTCAGACAGAGGACTAATATCTTGGATATATAAAGAACTAAACATTCTACACCTCTAAAAGTAAAAGAGCCAATCAAAAACTGGACAGCTGAAATAAGTAGACACTCCTCACAAGCATAATTGGACAATAAACACATGAAAAAAATGTCCAACATCTCTGGCCACTAGAGAAATGCAGGTAGAATAGCTATAATCAAGAAATCAAATAGTATAGCTCAGCAGATTAAAGCACCTGCAAGCAGGTACAGGGGCCAGGGTCTTGATCCCTGGGCCTACAGTGTTGGCCCCACCCCTGGGGATGAGATTGGGTGTGGTGGTATGCACCTGTAATCCCAGCCCTTGGAAAGCTGTAAACATGTAAACAGGTGGATCAGTATGAGTTTGATCTAGTAGTGAGAACCTGAACATTCTGTAGACCCTTCCCTAAAAAACAAAACAAAACAAAACAAAAAAGGAAAGGAAAGGAAAAAAGAAAGAAATCAAATAAAAACAAATACTGACAAAGCTTCGGGGTGAAAGGGACCTTTCTACATTATTAGTGGAAATGTAAACTGGTACAACTACTATGAAAATCAAATAGGGATTCTTCAAAAAACTGAAACTAGAGATTTCGTTTGATCCAGCTATTCCCTCTAAGTATCTACCCAAAAGAGTTAAAGACACCATATTATGGCAATATGTGTATACCTGTGCTTAGCAACACAATTCATAATACCTAATTCTTGGAGGAGTTAGCTAACAAAGTTAAATATAACATGGTTTCTCTTAGAAAAGCAACCAAAGATATGAATAAAGTTCAAAATAAAGATAAATAGTAGTAGAAAATAATGAGATAGAGCCTTTGCCAATGTGAGGGGAGCTGAGACATGGAGGGAGGAGTAGAGGAAGAGGATGAAAGAAGAATTAAGACGTGCTATGACATGCAACCACTGCCCCAGGAGGAATGTAATTATGCACTGCAAACATGCAATAATAAAAAATGAAAATTGGGGGGAAACGGTAAGAAATGGATCTAGATCCATTGAAAGAACCCCTCCCCCCACACACATTTTTTTGACATTGGCCTGAACAATGATTTTTAGATATGACACCAGAAACCTTTTGCTTTGGCATCAAAAGCAAAAATAGACAAATTGGGTAATGTAAAGTTAAAAGGATTTCAAACGCCATGGATGGATCCTAACTATCCCCTGAGACCCACATGGCAAAAGCTCAGCACCCATCCTGGCACTGCTGGGGGTGGTCTTGTCACTGGGTTATGCCCTTGAAGGGAACAGAGGGAAGTGCCCTCCTCCCTCCTCCTTCCTTGTTCTCAAAAGGGAACAAGTGAATGCCTTGGTGTTTCTTTTTTCTTTTTTCATTTATATATTTGGTACAGGGTTTCACTATGCAGCTCAAACTCTTAGTGCTTCTCCTGTTTTCAGCCTCTCCAGCACGGGCATTACAGGTGTGTGCCACCACACCTGGACTCATTTGCTGGCTCAGCACACCCTGGGGTGGAGGGCATTGTGGCATGCAGGACTGGGGATCGAACCCTGGACCCTACACTTGCCAAAGCAGGTGCTGAGTTTGCTGAGCTATCTCACTGGCCCTTGAATGAGTTTTGTTCCTCCACTGCTTTTCCATTGACTCAAATGGGGCCAATGCATCTTGGACTGAAAAACTCAAAATTGCGAGCTAAAATAAAGTTTTCCTCCTACTAAATCAATGATCTCAGGTATTTATTACAATGACAAAAATCTTACTAACACGCAACTAAGGATGCAATCAAAGAAGGCAGAGACAACCTACACAATTGGAGAAAATACATGCAAACTGCACAATGATAAAGAGTTAATTCCCACACGTATAAAGAACTCAAGCCACTCAATAACAAGAAAGGAAACATCATTTTAAAACGGGTGAAGGATCTGAATTCACATTTCTCAAAACAACAACAACAACAAAACCCCAAACAGGCTAACAGCTAAATGGAAATGTGAACTGTAAGTGAAAACACAAGAAAATATCATCTTATACCTGCCAGGATGGCTAGTACCAACAGGAGGAAAGATGGCATACATTGGCAGGGACGTAGGGAAAAAAGAACCCTCACACGCTATATGTGGGAGTGTAAATTAGCACAACCAATATAGAATACAGGATGGAGGTTTATCAAAACATAAAAAAATTCTACTACCCTATAATCTAGCAACCCTCAGTCAGAGAATATATACAAAAGAAGTAAAACTACTACTTTTGGAAGATACGTGTAGTCTTAGGTCTATTATAGCATTATTCATTATAAGAAGGTAGCACATGATCATATTTATGTGTGGAATCTAGAAAATCCCAAGTCATAAAAGTAAAGGGTAGAATTATAGGGGCAGGGGCTAGGAGATAGCACAGCAGTCTAAGCACCTGTCTGACAAGCACAAGGACCTGGGTTCATTCCCTGGTACAGCATGCCGCATTGGCCCTGGAACCTGGATGCTGTGCTGGCCATAGAAACCGGGGATGGTGGTTCATGTCTATAATTCCAGCATTGGGGAGGCTGAGACAGGAGGACCACTATGAGTCGGAGCTCCATAGTGAGACCGTATACCAAATAATTAATTAATTTAAAAATTACAGGGCAGAAGTTTGGGGAAATGAAAGCATTAATCAAAGAGAATGAAGTTTCAGTTATGTAAGATAAATATATTAGATTCACTGTGATAATCATCTCACAATATATACACATATTGAAACATCTCATGTATATCCTAAATACGGATAATTTTGTTTGTCTGTTGTTTCTAAATAAAGCTGGAACAAATAAAAGGGAATGAAAACAACTTTCTAAATTTGATGGAAACAATAAGCTATAAGTAGTAGTAAAAGAATCCCAAACACACAATAAATGAAGGATATTATGTTGCTTAATTCTAGTAATAGTGAGAAAAAATTAAAACTCCTGGGGTGAGCTCAGTATATAAAAATAAAAATATAAGAGTAACTGCAGGTATTAGGAAGCAATTGAAAAAGCCAGATGTGGTATGGGCTGTAATCTCTGTACTCTGGAGGCTAAGGCAGGAGGGTCAAGAGTTTGAGCCCACCCTGGGCCACTTAGTGATTTAATGAGATCCTGTCTCAAAACTTAAAGTGGGTTTGTGGAGATTTGGTCAGTACAAAGGCCCTGGTTTACTGCAGACCCAGAATATAAAGCAGAACAAAACACCAGAAAAGAAAAAACTTGAAAATACGTTTTTCTTAAAGAATGATAAGTAAGAGTTTTTAGATGTCCAAGTGTTGGAAGAATTCATGAAGACCTACACCGTGAGAAATGTTAATGTTGTCTGTAAAGTAGAAGCAAATAATAAAGATCAGAAGGAAAGATAAATAAAAAAGAAAACAGAAAAGCAGTAGAGAAAATTAATGAGACCCAAATCTAGTTCTTGGAGAAGATTAATAAAGGAAAAATGGGAGAAGACATAAATTTCTAATATCAGGGATGAGTTAAGTGTTTCACCACAGATTTCATAGGCAGGATAAGATGAAATTTTCATTAATGATGTTCTCACAGAACACTACAGCCCCAGACAACTTCAGCAGTAAATTTTACCCAACAGTTAAATAAACATCAGTATCAAATGTACGCATATTCTTTCAGAATGTTATATGAGATAGAATAATTTCCTTTTTTTTTCTATGAAACCAGCATTACTCTAATACCTGAATCAGAAAAGGGCATTAAGAGGAAAGAACACTACAGATCAATACCCTTCTTTAACTTATGTGGAAAAACTTTAACAAAGCTTTAAGACATATAATCAATAGCATATAAAAAAGAATACTACATCATAACCAACAGGGTATCATCCTAGCAATACGTGCTAGTTATGACATGTGAAAATTAATGTAATTTACTGCAACAATAAACTAGAGATGAAAATTTATGTGATCATTTCAACAGAGACAGAATAAAAGGTGACAAAAGCCAACATATATTTCAGATGAAGAGTTTTAGCAAAGTACGGACAGAAGAGAACTCTCTGAACATGAATAAAGACAGCTACTCAAAAGCTACATCCAACATCACACTTAGTGGTGGAGGACAGGATGCTTTTGTGCTAAGATAAGGAATAAGACTAGGATGTTCGTTCTCATGAGTTTTGCTTAACCATGTGCAGGAGATTTAGCCATCGCAATCAGGAAAAGAAAAGAAAGCAAATACAATTCCTCCACCTCAGAGGAAGAAGTGTTAACTGTCTTTGTTTGTGGAGACATGGTGATCGATGTGGACAATCTACTGAAATCTACAAAACAGTTGCTAGATTTTTAGCAAGACTGAAACATCCAAGATCAGTATACATCAATATTGTGTTTCTGTAGATTCTGAGCGAACCATTGAAAGGTGAAATCAAAATGGCATCAAAATTATAAAATAGGAATAAACTTGACAAATGATGAGGATGTTATAGACTGAAAGCTGCAACACACTGCTGAGGTCAGTTACAGGAGACTGGAGTGAAGGGCCACACACGTTCACCTGCTGGTGGACACAGCGCGGTTATGACAACGATTGTGTCCAAATTGGTTCAGTGAAATCTCAAAGGCCTGAAGGGTTTGTTGCTTTGTTTTGTTTTGTTTGCAGTACTGAGGATTAAATCGAAGATCTTCCCACTGAGCTACATCCTGAGGACTTTCTAATATATATATATATATATATATATATATATAATATATTATATATTATATATATTTTTTCCCTTTTTTCAATTTTGAGCCAACATCTCTCTAAATTGCTAAGTTGCCCAGGTTGGGCTCGAACCTTCAGTCCTCCTGCTTCAGCCTCCCACAGTGCTGAGATCATGCACATCCGTCACTGTATCCACTGGCCAATTTGGTTCTGTTCTACTGAAACTGATAAATTGATTTAAAACTTGGACAGAAATACAAAAGAACTAAAATTCCTAAGGGTATTTTGGAAAAACAGTAGCTAAAGGACTGACACTGTCTTCAAGGCTTACTATAAGGTTACAGTAATCAAGAGAGTGTAGTATTAAAACAAAGACAGACAAATCGATGGATAGAAGAACTAAAGATAAACCCACACATATATGGACAGATGAATTCTGACAGAGTGCAAAAGCAATTCACCGAAGAAAGATTGTCTTTGCAACAAATGGTTCTGCCAGTTTCTATATTTGTATGCAAAAATGAACTTGGATCCATACATCATGTAATATGCAAAATTAACTCAAAGTGTATTAAAGATTGAAGTGCAAAACCCAAAACTACCATTTTTTTAGAAGACACATGAGAAGAAAATGTTTGTGACCACAAGTCAGTCAGATATTTCTTAAAATGTACCAAAAGTCAGACTCATCTAAGAAAAATAATGCATTATAGTCCATCAAAATCAAAAGTTGCTCTGCAAAACACACTATTGAGGTAGCTAAAATATAAGTCACAGACCAGGACAACACTGTTGCAGATCATATAAGGCTTTTATGCAGGTATTATGACTTACTCATTCTACTCCTAGAAAAAAAAATCAAAGTATATCCCCACATAAGACTGGTACACAAATATTCATAACAGCTTTTGTTTTTAGCAATAGCCAGAGTCTAGAAATCACCCACATGTCAAACAGGTAAATGGATAACACACTGATCCACGTATAGTAGAATACCACTCTGTAATTAAAAAGAGAGGGAGGGTTGGGCAGATAGCTCAATGTTCCAAGTGCCTGGCAGACAAGTACAAGAACCTGAGTTCAATCCCTGACACCACTTGCCATGTGGGCCCCATAACCCCAGGCATGCTGTGTTGGCCCTGAAACCAGGTGTGGTGGCCCCCACCTGTAATCCTGGCACTCGGGAGGCTGAGCCAGGAGGAACACTGTGAGTCTGAACTGCGTAGCGAGACCCTGTATCAAATAAATAAATAAATAACCTTTTAAAAAAGAAAGTACTGGTACTAATAGCAACAGGAATGGATCTCAGATTAATTATACTGAGTTAATAAGACAAGTAAGAGCAACTCTGATTCTATTTGTAAAATGTTCTAGGAAATGGAAATGAAGGTACTGTGTAGCAAGAGAATGCAGAGCAGGGGCTGCCTAGAAATAGAGAAACAAAGGATAAGAGAGGGGCAGGAAGAAGGGACCCCCCCCCCCGAGGGCCACAGAGGATGTGTTACTAACTGGGTCCACATGATGGGTCCAAAAGTGGGTGTGTACTTGCACGTCACAATGTATTGCATTGAGTATGCATCATTTACTGGATGTCAATTAAACCTCAACTGAGCTGCTTAAAAAGTCCCTGTAAGCCCGCCCTTGTGGCATTCCTGGGATCCTGCATTCTGGGAGGGTGACTGAAGCAGTTTAGCTATTGCTATTCTGCTATGAAATTTTGTTTTATTGTTTCCCTAGAAAAGTGCTCTTTAACATTTTCTTTATTAATATCTGCATATATTAATTAAAATATTTTCAAAAACCAAAGAAGAGGTTGGGGACAGGCAACCTCTTTGGACAGCCCTGTGTTCAATCCTTGGTGCTGGAGAAACAAACAAAAAACAACCCTGCAAGTGAAAAATAAACGCAGTAAGTAAAAGCCTATTACTATTTATTTTTTATTTATTTATGTTTTTTGGATTTTAGGGAAGGGTCTACAGGGTGTTCAGGGTCCCCCTACTAGATCAGACTCGTAGTGATCTGCCTGTTTACAGCCTCCTAAGAGCTGGGATGACAGGCACGCGCCACCATGCCCAGTCTCAATTGCTGTCTCAGCACACCCCGGGGATGGGGCTGGCACGGCAGGTGTAGGGGTCACCTTTGCGCCTGATTGCAGGCTCTTTAATCTGCTGAGCTATTTGGCTGGCCCTTTCAATTACTATTTATAAGTGAATTTGTTGCTCATGAGGCTAACCGCAAACAAACTTGTGCATCTGCTCCAGGCGCCTTTGTCTCATCCACCCACCTCCTCTTGTGCGACTTCATCTCCCTTCCCCTTGTCCATTGGGATCCCAGTGTAGACCGCAGACCCGCCTCTCCCCAGCCTAGCTCTCCTCTCCACCCCGTGCATCCGCTTGGAGCTCTCTGGGTCACCCAGTGTTGGCTTCTGCGCCTGGAGCCCCTGCTGTACCTGTCTCCCTCACCCAACCTCAGCCTGTGTGTGGGCACCTCCTCCTGCTTCGTTAGCGGGTTCCTCACAGCCCTGTTGCTGAGGGTGCCACGATTCACCCCTGAGGTCCTTAACTGTGAGGTGTCAGTTGGACATGGGTGGTAGCTGCCAAGTAGAGTAGTAGATCTCGGGGTGTGCCTGCACATGGTGGACAGGCAAGGTGCACACCGAGGAGGGAAGACCCCCCAGATGTGGGTGGCACCCACCAACAGGCTTATCGGACGTCTCGCCCTTTCTTTGCCATGCGCTCTGGTCTTCGCCACTGCCTTAGACCTTGATCTTGAGTTCCTGCTCCTAGCAGCCTCTCTGGGTTTGCTAGGAGCAGGAACTCCCTGGTGACTCCCTGGTGACTCTGCAGTGAGCTTCCAGGCCTGCTCTACTCCTGGGTCCCCCAGCTCTCCAAGGCACAGAGAGCCATTGTGGATTCTTCCGGCTCAGGATGGCAACTGTGACCCTTCCGTTCCACTATTATATGCATATTTTATACTGATTCTGTGCCTCTAGGGAATCTTAACCAGAGTCCTCCCCCACCAGGACATGCAAGATGCAGGGGAGGCCGCACACCTTATGCTGAGTGTCCCCCACGCTGCCAGCTCCTGAGGGGAGCCACTTTATGGGGTTTACTGCCACCTCCTCAGCATGTATAATAGTGCCTCAAACATAAGAGGTATTCAAATTACTATTGAATAAATTACCATTTCAGCTTCTGTCTTTTGTTATAACACCAGTTTCCTCTTTCTGGACCTCGGATGTCCTTCCTTGGATCAAGGAAGTTCCACTGTATCAGCGCTGAAAGGAATGCTAGAGAGCCCCTCACTTAACAGAAATCAGTAGAAATCCAGAGGCAAGTGCTGGGCTCCAGGTGATGCACTGGGTTCTCTACAGGAATAGAATCAATTGAAAATATATGTATAATTATACAAGAGGGTTTAT
>NDGN011488089.1:0-19580 GCA_002564285.1 Tympanoctomys barrerae
TGATTTCTTCTGATGTGCAAAATTCTTTTTTTAATAAGATGAGATCCCAATTGTTGATTTTTTGAAGTATTTCCAATACATCTTACTTTTTGTTTATGAACTCTCTGCCTACCCCATATCTTCAAGATTTCTACCTATTTTATCCTCCAATAGATTTAATGTTTCTGTTTTAATATTTATGTCTTTGGTATATTCTACTTTAGTTTCGTGCATAGTGATAGACATGGATCTAGTTTTAGTTTTTGTATGCTCATATTTCTGAGTTGAGTCACACATGTTTGGATGAAGTTCTATTATGGCATAATATTTCCCAGGAAAATCAGATTATTAAAATGTTTCAGTAAAAGTCCACTTAGTTATTATTTTTAATAAGCTATGAACCATCACAAACTCTAGAAATAAGCAAGATGTTCTATTAGATTTTGTAGTTTATTGGTATCCTAAAATGCATCAAAATCTACTAAGACTACATGATTAAGATCAGGGAGATGCACAGCAGCATAAGTTCCAGCCTGACAAGCACCAGGTCCCAAGTTTGATCCCTGGTATGTATATAAATGCAAAGTGTATCTTAGCTTTACAAAAAAGTATTAGTTGATAGACTCAAGGATAAATAAAATAATTAAGGGGCTTTGAAGTGTGTTAAAAATGGAAAGTGTCAGAAAGGATTTATTCCATTAAAGACAGGAAGGTAAGTAGGAGAAGAGAAGTTTGGCAACTGTACCAAAGCAAGGAGAAGAGATCAGGAAGCAAAGGAGCATTTCTTATACAGCAGATACTCAGCAAATAGTAGATGTACCTGTCAGCATTTTTGAAGCCAGGAAAAGCTCTAGAAATATTGGAAACTAGTGAAAAACAGGTAATAGACTCTGGGCAAAAAGAATAGTGATCACAAAGAAGAAATATTAGACTATGATCTGCCAGGACTTTATGTCTGCTCATTTGGTCTTGGGCCTTTCTCTGGAGAGAGGCCCAAGCCAGGACATGCAGTTAGGCTTGCCTGTACCAATCTTAGGAAACTTGAATCGAAATGAGACAGAATTTTTTAAAAAAGCAGAGTACTGACTTCAACGGGCTATTACCAATTGATTTGTGCATACCATCATTTAAAGTAAAAATTCAGAAAACTGCAGCTACTATATCAATCATATTTTGTACCAAAAATCCTGAGTAATGATCTCTCTTTTCCTGGTTAATATGTCATCCTTACAACAACAGGGGAAAATAAAGAAGCATCAATTCAGGACATGCAGGCCCCTAAGAAGAAATCAGATGGTTTTGGATTCTCATAAAAATAAGAACATATAAGATACCAACATGGCCTTTTGTCAGACTCAGTAATTTTAGAATAGAGAAAATTATTTTTTAAATCTCTAGAAATTAGGAAGAAAATGCCTCATAAAATCAAAGGGAAGGATATGCTATATGACACCCCTCTAACACCTACCACCCACACATTTTGAGTCCTTGTGTTCTTGATCTAAAGTAATTATAGTCAGATGTTAAGTGAAAACATTTTCATAGAGTCCTTTTAGAACTTAAACTTCTACTTTCATGAACCTACAAAAGAAAATATCAACCAAACCACACCATATAGATGAATACAATATTTATCAATAAGATGCTGCCCATTTTTTAAAGTTAGATTTAAAGCAGTAATTCCTGAAATAATCTGAGAACAGTTTTAGAGTGTTTGGCCAACTTTGAAAAGGCTGACAAAACAACATATAAGCATATC
Organism: Tympanoctomys barrerae; assembly: GCA_002564285.1. Classification (NCBI taxonomy): domain Eukaryota; kingdom Metazoa; phylum Chordata; class Mammalia; order Rodentia; family Octodontidae; genus Tympanoctomys; species Tympanoctomys barrerae. The sequence goes on from NDGN011488089.1 coordinate 1,739, forward strand.
CTCCCTTCTTCATCCTGTTCATCATGCTGACAGCTTTTCAGAGAATCATTACAAGACTGGTTTGTGCCATTAGAGATAAGAAGCTATCTGTGTCTTCACCACAAACCTCTTCTTTCCAGACTTTATAACTCATCCATAAACATTCACTCCAAGTAACAGTTTCATATGTAATGATTCCATCCCTCAAAATTCATATCGATTCAGCTAAATGATTTTTGTAAATCATGAGGAGAGTCATACTACAAAAAGAATTTAAAAAAATCAAATTCAAATGGTGAATGTGGATATAATTTGAACCCAAATGCAGTGGGACCTGTAAAAATACATCGCATAGCTCCTTCTTAGTAATTGTGTTTTGTACATAATTAAATTATTTTCATAGTTTTTAAATCAGATAGTCTATTAATTAAATTATATTTTCTCACATTAACTCCTGCTTCTATAAAGATGACTCAATATATCAATATTGTTTTCAGCCAAAACTTCTGTAAAATTTCCTAATACTAATCACACACCTTTTTTGTTATAGACTTTGAAGTAGAATTGTATCAAAAGCTATAAAATTATGTGTTAACTCTTTGAAAGTAATAAGATCCTAGTGTTTCCAAATATTTTAAGAGATTTACCAATATTTTATATTCAAATGTTTTACAGTGGTGCTTTGCAGAAATTTTCATCATTTAAACTTGTTTCTTACCTAAAGAAAATATTTCACAAATTGAATGATTTTATCACAAGAGGAACCAAGACATCTTGCTTTTCCTAGTCTGGAAGAGAAAATTGTAAAGATGAGTAAAATCCAATCAATCCACTATAATGACATATCCTCTTCTTCCCCTTGCCATTTCAGTTTTTGTACATAGATTTTATATTACTGAAATGAAGTGCTCATCTCACTACATGGTTGAGCCCAGCTGTTTTTGTGTGATGTAATTCTGCAAGAATCTAAATATTGAAAGTTTTCCTACTTCTTTGCCCTCATTCTGTGTGCAGGCTCAAACCCTAACCTGAAGTTTCTTCTTCTCTTCTTTTCCCACAGCTATTTTGTGACAGTAAAGAGGTGGTACATGCCACAGAGGGTCTGGATTGGGAAGACAAAGATGCTCCAGGAACGCTGGTGGGAAACGTGGTACATTCGCGGATCATCAGTCCTCTGCGTCTGTTTGTTAAACAGTCTCCAGTGCCAAAGCCTGGGCCTATGGCATATGCAGACAGCGTGGAAAATTTTTGGGATTGGCTGGCCAACATCACGGACATTCAGGAGCCACTAACAAGAACTAAAAGGCGGCCAATAGTAAAAACAGGAAAATTTAAGAAAATGTTTGGATGGGGTGACTTTCATTCCAACATTAAAACTGTCAAACTCAACCTTCTCATTACAGGGAAAATTGTCGACCATGGAAATGGAACTTTCAGTGTTTATTTCCGACATAATTCAACAGGGCTGGGTAATGTTTCAGTGAGCTTGGTACCTCCTTCCAAAGTGGTGGAATTTGAAGTTTCTCCCCAGTCTACCTTGGAAACCAAGGAATCCAAATCTTTCAATTGTCGCATTGAGTATGAAAAAACAGATCGGGCCAAGAAGACTGCCCTGTGCAACTTTGACCCATCTAAGATCTGCTACCAGGAGCAGACTCAGAGCCATGTGTCTTGGTTGTGCTCTAAGCCTTTCAAGGTCATTTGCATTTACATTGCCTTTTATAGTGTTGATTATAAACTTGTGCAGAAGGTCTGTCCTGATTATAATTACCATAGTGAAACCCCATACTTATCTTCTGGCTGAATCTTTCCACAGTGATGAAAATGGAGGACATGTGTGTATTTATTAGAATTACCAAGAAAGAAGTCCAATTTTTCATTGTAAATGATCCCTTTTGTTTCAGGCAGTGAACCGTAGTTCCCTATGAGGTTTTCCAATTAAAAGAAAAACATATGCAAATGTGTGAAACATGTTTGTTTCAATCATAAAGTACCTTTACTAAAGTCAAACTATTTATGAAACCATCATTTTCACGTAAGGTGGTTAAGCGCTAAAAATACTATTGTTTAATAGAAACATCAATGGCAGCCACACACGGTGGGAAGGAACCCAATTATGCATGTCATAAATATTGCTCTTGAAATAAGCCTGCCTTGCAGATGTGCTCTGCAAGGTTACCTTAAAAATAGGAGACTTGGTCAAGTAGCTGAAAGGCTTGCATTTGATAGATGATGATTTTTCCAACATTGATCCTGTTCTTACTGCTGTACCTTTCCCCACATCTGTACAGTACTGACATGAGAGATGAAAAGGTAAAATTTGTTTCCAAACCCATGCGTGAAGCTACCATGAAATCAAATACATTGCCGTCTGAGATAGAGTTGAATGGAGTATGATCTAAACATTTAGCCCTGTGTTGGTTACTGCCCTTGTGATTCTCACCTGAGTGATAATACTAGTGCACTGAGGAAACAGATCTGGGTATGTCAGTCTAACAATAGTTAAGACCATAATGGTTTTAGACTGTTTTACCTAATGAAGCACTAGAAGATTATCAAAAGTGTTGACCCAGAGCTCAGGACCTCACTCCATTCATTTGATAGTGTGATCGCATATAATTATGTAGAACAACCCTGAAATTGAGAGAAAGTGATTGTTTATTAGTAGCTACAATGTGGAAGGTGTGATGGAAGTAGAGGGAGAAAATTCTAGAATTATGGTTTCATAAATTCTTGCCTACACGATAAAAGTTTTTCCTTTCATTTAGTTAATTATTGCAAGGGGAGAATCACACTCCAGGTGGTAATATCACCTGATATATTTGAACATTTTAATTATTTAGTGCTGATAACCAAGAGTCCTGGCTCACTAGACTTGTGAAATTACTTCCAAATTAATATCACGTGGAAATTGTCCTTTTTGTCTTCTCTGAATGGTAGAATTGAATGATCACCGAATTAGTGCAGAAAGAGAGCCTGGCTGGGCGGGAATAGACTTCTAGGACTCAGGTGTTATGGAATTGTCACTTTTTACAATAGATGTTCACTTCTTTCCCTTTTCTTCTCTGTAAAATATCATTGAGGTAAAACATTCAATTGAGAAATAAAGAAAGATAATTCTTAATGAACAAAAATGTCCTTACCACCCGGTTCAGAAAGCTAGTGGGTCTCTTCTCTATTTTACATCTCCATTTCTTTTCTTTCACAGGTGATATCTTCACAGTGTTTGACTTTTGTCTTTTGTAAAAATCGTACTAGGCTTAGTGTGTGGCAGTACAGGCTTGAAGTTTTTGCTCTGAATTCATCAGGTGCTTTTGTAATTTTGTGATTGGTGAGTAATATTGTGAAACATCCTTTTATTTTCATCTAGAAACAAGAGTATTATTTATTGCAAAATATATGGGACCTATACATGTATATATACTTAGATTTTTCTGTGTACAGTAAAAGTATGTGTACACATTTATATGTAAATAAAAAGAATTTGCTAGATCTGTCCCATGATTTCAGAGTGGTTATTTTTAAAAGATGCTTTGTTTATTTTGTTGTTCTTTTCATTTTGTTTTGTTTTTGATACTGGGAGTTGAACACAGGAACCTTGTGCATGCCAAGCAGGTGCTGTGCCATTGAGCTATCTCCCTGACTCATTTTGTTCTTGTAGAAATCCTCACAAGGATTTATTCTGTGTGTAACATCAATTGATCATATATATTTCTTTATGTACATATTAAATAGGACAGCTTGGCTACAGAAATGATTGGATATAGTAAAATTCACAGAAAGCATATTTTACATAGTCTGACACCTAGTAAGAACTTTATAAATGTGGGATGCCATTATCATTACTGTTATTACTATAACATAAAATATTTTAAATTACTAGATGTTCAAAAATTGAGAATTATAAATATTGTTCTATGAAAAATTAAAAGCTTCCCTGTAAATTGATTTATATAATCTTTAAGTTTTAGCAAGAATTATGATAATTTTTTTCTTTTTAAGTTTTTCACAGGCATTTTTAAATTGTAGTAGAACATATGCCACATATATTTCTGTCATAATTGTCAGTGATGGTACTTGGCACAATATAAATCAGACCCTATTTGAATATGTAAATGCACATATTTCTAAAAAACCATTTTTGCCTTTTCGTACTGCAGATGAGGAAAAAGACATTCATGAAAGGGAAGTTTCCACCCATTCGCAAATTGTTCAAAAATTAAGGAACAGGATTTTTTTTAATTTAAAATCAACCCATATGCAATTCAGTAGCTAAGAAAGAAAACTAAATTACCCCAATATTAGTGTAAAGAAGAGTAATATTTCAAATAGCATACACTGTCATCTTCATCCTACCTTATGTCAAAGATAGTTAAAGCCAAGTCCCCATGAGGGTAAGGAATGTGCCTAGTTGTAACTGGAAGACCCAGCTAGCTACATTTCCCCTGACTGCTAGTCTCAGGTCTTCTATTACAAAAGAAAGGGAAGCTGAAGCAGCGTTCTAGACGCCAAAAGGATCTACAGTGAGTTCATACTAAGACATAACCCTGAATCCGAGAATGAACATGAAACTGGTTTGAAATATTCTCCTTCTAAAATCTTCAAGACTGTAATTTCTTTATGAACACAATGTTTTTTAAAAGCTACATATGTCATTTTAAAAAGTCATGGGATAGCTAGCCATTATATCCAAATATAAGAGTCCTGGAATATGTTAGAGATATGGCTGGTTAAGAATTAATAGCAGTTGAACATTATGTTTACCAGAGTTTTCAGGTGATTATACCATTTGAGAATGTATTTTCATCAAAGTATGTAAATTGTATGGAATATGCCAATTCCCTAAAGGTTTTATTTTACATAATAAAAAGTATTATATTAATTCTGTACTCTGTAGAGCAAATGCATTTTTATTTGCAGTAAAACTATAATTATCCTGAAGTTAATTAATCAGAACTTTCCACGAGTGTTAATTTAATATGATGAAGTATACAAGACAAGTCTTGGGAAAATAATTCCTAATTAGAGACTTTTTTTCTTCAGAAATCCTACAGAAGCTACTCAAGGCTCTCACCCCTATCTCTTATTACCTATTGAGGTCTCCAACCCTGGGAACACCCCATTCTTCCTCACTTTTAAACTTTCCTTGATTCAAATCCTGTCCCCTACAAGTAGTATGTAATCTGTTTCTCTAAAAGAATGAATTAATTTCTTTGTGTTCCCCACAGTAACTGGTAAAATGACCGGTTCATAATGAAGGGTAGGATCTTCCAGGGAAACAGAACCCATAGGATATGGACAAATATAAGATTTATTATGGAAATTTGCTTATAGCTACAGAAGGCCAAGGAGTCCCATATATAACCCACAAACTGAAGAGTCAGAAGAAGAGGTGGTATTACTCAGTTCAAGCCCAAAGAGCTGGGCTAGGTGCTCTGACAACCGAGGCCTGTAGAAATGCATACTCCAGCTCAGAAGAGACCAAGCCCACACTTTGCTTGTTCTCCACCTTTGTATTCTTTCCAGAAGCCAAATGGATTACATGATGCACATCCAAAGAGGTGGTGGTGGATTTTTTTCTTGGTCTACCAACTTCAGTGCTAATATCTTTCTGGAAGTCCTCACAGAAGCATCCCCAAATAATGTTTTACTAGTAGAATGTGCAGTGAACTTGACAGATAAAATCAACCACCACATGTAGATACTTAATCAATAGCTGTTACTTGATTTTTATCAGTCTCAGTTGCAATATAATGATCTATTTGAAACCCATTCTACTCACATCAGGTACAAGTTATCTTGCATTATTTCCAGTATGCACTTGATCTTACCCAAAGGGCCAAAAAGCATTATTATTTCCAATATGAACACCCTGTTCCAGCTGAAGACAACTCTCATTGAATATTAGCTCCCAGAACCACAGAAACTTAAAGCTAGAAACAATTTTAAAGGTGATCTAGAAGGGACGGTGAGATAGCCCAGCTGGCTAAAGTTCCTGCTTAAGCAAGCACAGGGACTGCTGTTTGATCCTGGCACAACATGCCACGCCAGCCCCACCCCCAGGCCTGGCCGAGCAGGCCAGAATCTGAGCATGATGGCCTACCCCTATAATCCCAGTGCTGGGGAGGATGGAAGCCCAAGGATCACCACAAGTCCAAGCTGCATAGTGAGACCCTGCTACAACAAAATGCATAAAAAATAATAACAAAATAAAATTGATCTAGAATAATTTTTTTAAATCAGCTAACAAATTGGAAACTGATAAGGTTCATAGTCTGGTTATTTTTATTCTTCTTGTCTGGGTAAAACCATTCTTCTTCATCTTTATTCCTTGAAATCACTGATGTTTTATTTCTGTGATAGAGACTTCCAGCTGTCCACTAGAACGTGTTCTACTTCTCCCAGTGTGATGGAAATTGTGGATGGCCAACTAGCCTGTGCCCCGCTGCTGCCTACTTAGGGAGGTGTGGCCTCCTTGGTGAGCTGCAGTGAATGGAGTTGTGAGGGGGGATGTGTACAGTCCAGGCATGAACTCGGGCTCTTCCGTGTTCTTTTTCATCTTTCGCTTGGGTGAATACCTTGAGGGACACAAGGAAATAGGCAAAGCAACTGCTGTCTGAGTGTTTTTATTATCATGGAAAAAGAGTCCTTCAACTATCCCGAAAGCTACCCTAAATTTCTATGAGAGGTAAACAAATACAGTTAGTGGTCTTTAAATTACTGGATTTTTAGAGTGAATTTGTTACTGCAGTTCCACGTGATACAGCTAAAACAAACACTGCATGAAATCTCTATGCTGGCTTATTCTCATCTGTGTCTTTTTTAATTGCCCCTTTCAGTTTCTTGAAAGGAAGCATCGCAGTCCAAATTTCATATGTAAATTTAGCTTGCCATATTGTTATAAATCTTCATGTGGTCTATATCATCTGGAAGGAAAGGTAGGTTCACCAAAGCCAAAGATCACATTTTATACTTATTTGAGTACTCTGTTATTTCCAGATAAAGCTGTTTTCTTATACATAGCATTGGAAGATGACACAGGGAGGAATTTACTTAAAAATATTTATTTCACAAGCCATATGAAATAGAAGTAGAGAAATCTTAAAAGATAAGAAAACAATGTTAGGATTTGTGTTCTACACGATCAACTAAGGAATAAAAAAGAAATTTAAAAAAACTTTCTCATCTTTATTTTTGTTGGTTTTGCATTTATAAGCGTTCAAAATTTGACATGTGTAATTATTACGTGTCAAAAACACTTTCAGAAAGGCACCAGCATAGCTTATAACTGAAGTCCTCTTTCCAACTTCTTTTCCATACTTATCTTGTTTTCCGTCTGCAGAGAGAAACCTCAGTATAAATTTCTCTAGTACCCTGGCAGGGCTCACTTAATAGTATTGTTTTGGGTCTGAGGATGTAGCTCAGCTGCACAGCCCATGCCTGGCAAGTGCAAGGTCCTGAGTTCAATTTCAGTACCAAGATAATAATAATTATTATATCATTTTAAAGTATTTTAAAAGATTAAGAGTATGCTTTTTAGTTTTGCAAGATCTGTTTTCTGTAAAACTGATTAGTTGAAGCATTATGATGCTTTGATTTATTTTTTCCTCTTTTAACAAGTCATTTATAAAAACAAAATTCTAATTCAAAATTACTGTTTTATCAATGATCAATTGAACAGAAGTCTTTGCTTTTCTATCTCATCTTTTTCAATAAATGCTATATATATATATGAATATATATATAGCATAATATATATATTATGAAGTAGTAACCACTCTCATTAATATCATTAATGTAATAAATGAAATGCATCTGACATGTAAAGCTGGAATGGTGGGATGCTAAGGACATTTCCCAGACAAACAGTGTAGGAAACAGTGCGTGGCTCGGTATAACTCCTGAATGAAACACTTCAGCACTGTGTACGTCACATGATACCCTCTGTCTTCTCCTTCTTGCCACCCACCCTATGACAAATAGAGATAGAGGACCAACAAAATTATTGAAGTCTCTAAAACATTTTTAAAAATTGCAGAATTTGGTTCAAAACCTAAATCACTAATGCTATGTAAGAGGATTAATTTCAGACCCCAGTCCCAACAGAATCTTGGCCCCAAGCACCCTCTGGAGGCTCTGGGGCATCCAGTGTGGTGACTAAAGAGCATCGTAGTAGTGATCCCACTCTGCTTGCTTTGTGAAAGCAACATGCAAATCCTAAGGAACAGTGTCTTTATAGGAATACACTAGTCTTCATTTATTTCTAGTTTAATCCACAACATCCTAGATACTTTACAAATGAGCACAGATTTTGGAGTTAGTCCAATGTAGGTTTATGTCTTGAATCTACCATTTAGCAGCAATGTCATCTTAAGCCAATTACTCAAATTCTATGAGTCTCAGTTTTCCTATTTGTAAAATGGAGTTATAGTACTTGCCTCTTAGTGCTGAGATAAAAGTAAATATTGCACAGATCGTGAGAAATAGCAGATGGAAATAACTTTACATTGCAATATATTTTTCAGGACCAAGGATCAAACTCAGGATCTTGTGCTTGCCAGGCAGGCACTTATGCCACTGAGCTAGCTCCCTGGCCCTCCTTTTTGTTACTAAAACTTTTACACAGTATAAACATACCAAAAGTAGTATCACTAATTAGACTTCATTGTTTTTGTTCAAAATTCTCTCCTTCCAAAACTATCCAGGAAGGGTTCAGGCAAATAGCCCAGTAGAATAGTCGCTGGCCTGACAAACACAATGGCCTGAGTTCAATCCCCGGTTCCACAAAAAAGAAAAAAAAAAATACACATTGCACCAAACAAAAAAGTGTTCATTTACTTATCTATTTATTTATTTGTGTTTTAGGACAGTGTCTACAGGGTCTCACTACACAGATTGGATTCATAGTGCTCCTGTTTTCAGCCTCCTAAGCGCTGGGATTACAGGGGTGCACCACTGTGCCCTGTCTCAATAGCCATTTCAGCACACCCCCAGGGCAGGGCTGGCATGGTATGCTGAGGATTGAACCCCAACCTGCTGCGCTCTGCCTAAGCAGGTGCTTTAGTCTGCTGAGATATCTGGCCTGCCTCTAAAAAAAGTTTCAAGAAATACACTAATTTTACTTAGCAAATATTGATTAACAAAATATTGATCATCAAAATAAAATTTATGGGAAAGTGAAGTCTAATGTGGTAGGCATGTAGGAAATAGTCTTAAAGAACTAACATATTTACATCACTAGATCCCTGAAGCTACTCTGAACAGCGTGAACTTGCCCCCTGAGTTGTGTCTATACTGCTGAGGGTAAGCAACGTCAGCTCTCCTCTGGACTGCTCAGAGAAGACTTTTCTGAGAAGAGTCAGGACTAACAGGTAGTTAGTTCACCTTGGAGCACTACACTGAGGGGCCGTGGGCCATGGTGCTTTCCATCATGTAAGAGAAACAAGAGAAGTTGTCCTGGAAGGTTAAGAAAAGGAAAGAAGGGAAGTAACCACTCTGAAAGGAGCAGAAGTGAGAAGGTGTCAGGAAAGTCCTCAAGTTCCCCTTCTGCTGCATGGGCTGGAGTCCTAGTTTGGAGTGCAGTGAGGCATCTCCCTGTGTCATTGCAATGAACTCCCCCCTTGCAAATTTGCTTAGCTATGGATAATTGTATTAGAGTACTTAAAGGAAACAAAAGTCTTTCAAGTCAGCCTGAGCATACTGCTGGGAGTGAATGGCTTCCACCAGTTTAACCTTAGGTTTGATCATGTTACCTGCGGCGGCCTCTTGGATGACAGCAGTGATTTTCATATAGTTGTGGATTTGCTTGCGCTCTGACCTGTGGTTCTACCCGGTATCATGAGAACATCATGCCCATTCAGATTGAAGTCCAGAATGAGAAGAATGCTAGAAACAGTCAGAGCCAACCCACAGTTCTCATATTTCATGAGAAAAATACAACTGTCTGTTGTTTTAAGCTACATTACTAGCCAAACTGGCAGAGAAAGAATGGCAGGTAGAAAAGTGAATGCTAAATAGCCATCTCCTCCCCAATAGCCAAGTTGGTTTATATCACATGAACCCAACCAGCAGTCTTAAACTCAAGGAACAATTTGATTTACACAAAGAATTAGTGAAAGAAGCATAATGATTTTAGAAAAATTTCTTAATAAAAAATACCATAGTGACCATATGTTAACAGTAAGCTATAAGCTTCTATATTAGGAGAAATATCTTTTTAGGGAAAAGACTCACATTTCACTAAAAAGACTCCATCATCCTTTGTGAGCTCCCACATAATTTATATTTTACATTAATTACTTGGTGATGAGGATAGCTTTCCTCCCTTTCGGCATCAATTTGGAGAGTTAGAGAGTTCTACTTCATTAATTGTGTAAAGTAAGGAGGTAAACACTTTGTATTAGTCACCAAAGATTTTAGGTTAGAAAAAAAAAAAAAAACAGAGAGTGTTATTTTTGCAAAGGACAATCCTGAACTGTTGGATTCTACAAGTGATTTATTCCGCTACGTCATGGGAAAATAAATGCCTCTTGCAACTGGCTGAGGCTCTTTTCATTTGTCCACTATTGATCCCCTCCCACAGCCTCTCTTCTTAGCTTCATGATTCTTCTAGAGGTTAAGCCAGTGGCGCCCAGCCTCATTTATTTCTTCCTACTTTATGCTGTGGTATCACCATCAATAAACATCAAAGCAGCCAGCCCCTCATCTTCAGCTAGCAAAGTGGCAGACTCTAGCTAGGGAGAAGCTTTTAGAAGTTGTCCAGGTGTTTGCTTTCAGCATCCAACGATATAAATTAAATCTCGAAAGTGTCTATGGAATGAGTATTTTTAAAAATCATTTTCTTTAAATCTGATGTGTAACCACACCAGTGATACCCTTTGCCTTGAAATACAGAGGCCAGGAAGGAAAGTTTTAATAGTCCTCAACATGCTGTGTGTTAAATAGAGGTGTGTAAGTTTTAAAAGAGTAAAAGAAATGATTGGACTGAGTTAAAGATTTTTTAAAAATCTGTTTCATTTCCAAATAACTTTTATAAAAGTTGCTAAGATCCACTTCTTTTTTTTCCCTTATTTCCAGTTTCTCAAGTCCTGCTGAGAACATTTGTACTAACTATATTTAATTTCTGAGGGACTACTACTGATTTCTGGGCCACTTTTCAGAGAAATTGGTATCCTAGGGGCTGGGAGATACCTCAGTAGAATAAGCGCTTGCCTGGCAAGTGCAAGGTCTTGAGTTCACTCCCTGGTACTGGAAAAAAAAAAAAAAGACAGACAGACAGAAAGAAAGAAAGAAGTATCCTTTTTAAAATTTTCCCCTTAAATTGACATTGTTCCAACCATTCCAGGTACCTGCTTTCCATAAAAACTTAAAGAATCCTGACACTCCCCTGTAGTGTAGCTCTCAGGGACCAAAGAGATACGTATGTGTCTGAGTAAGTCATTGTCAATTTCTGTAGCTTGCTCAGCAGTTTCGTGATCGGAGGGACGTCATCATTAGTGTTGTATTAACTTTCCCCTAAGCATGAAAGCTATCAACCTTTCTTAAAGTTGTCTTTTAGCTTCTTTTCTAGTCTATGAAATATTAATAGGAGGCTATCTGCTCCCAGAGATACTTGACCAGCACAGTTAAAAGCAATAGTAGGTCCATTTGTCTCTCCGAATAAATGTATGCTTTATATTGTCCAAGGAAATATTTAATGTGCTTTAGAAAAATTTGTAGTTTCTGTAGTTACTCAGTTAAAAGCCAGTCACCATGCACTATCAATGTCTTCCATGAGCGTAAGGGAAAACACAGTGGATGTGGGATTGTAGCTCGTTACTATAAAAAGATAAAGAAGTTTTAGGGAAAATGTTAGTGAAAAATCATAACTAGAAATAGTCTTCCCAAATATGATTATAAAATAGAAACTATGAAATAATAAAATGCTCATAAAAACTGATAATTGAATTTTTTAATTGCCAAAACAAACAAGGAAAAGACTTTTTTAAAGGAAGCACTAGACAATATTAGGCAGCACTCATTAAAGTATTTATACTCTTTAAGACTTCTATTTAACAGTCAGTAACCAAAAAGTAGCCTCCACAATTAAATAGAAGCAAATAACATATCAGTGGCATGTAATTGCAAATACAACTTAGAATGACTTCAGCAAACAGAAGTTTTACTCTTTTTCATAGAAAACAAATACCGAAGTGAATTGTCTGGGGCTGCTGGAGTAGCTTCGTGAGCAATTGTGCCCACAGGGACCAGGCTGTTCCCTCTGGGACACCTGCTTTCATTCTCTTCTCACCTAGTGGTAGCAAGTCCTGCAGCAGCGCACTGTTCCACCAGACAGAGGAAAGAGGAAAGATGGTGTAAAAGCACAACTAAAGCAAGCAGGTTTCCCCAAAATTCCCCCAAGCAAATTTTACTTCTATCTCATTAGCCAGGACTATGATAGATGGCCAACTTCAGCAGTAAGATAAACTGAGAAATACCACTCTTATCATTGTGATCTGAATGGGCAGGTGACAAATCTTGATAAAATTGAAATGTTCTGCACTAGAAAAGAAGGAAAGAAAGAGGAGAGGGAAAATATGTCTGCCATAAGCCTGAGACTGCCATTCCAGAGAAAGAAAGCACTATGATCTAGATCCAAATGCCCTCCCAGTTTCTTGTGTCTGTGGAAGGTGGTGAGATTGTAGGGTGCTGTACTCATCAGAGTATTCATCCATGAATGAGTTCGGTGGCCCAGTGTGCTGTCGGAAGGGAGGCCTGGTGGGAGATGCTAGCGGGGTGTGAGCTGGAAGAGTGTATTCTTATCCCCAGCTCCTCCCCTGTGTCTTTGCTTCTTGGTTGCCACGGCTTGAGCATCTTCCTGTGGCATGACCTTCTTCCATCCTGTTTCTCCCCTGGAGCCTGCTGACTAGGGACTAAAACTGCAAGCCAAAGTCAACCTCTCCCTTTATAAATTGAGGATATTGGGTATTTTGTCTCGGCAACAGGAAAGTGACTAAGACAGGAAGGGAATGAAGAGCAAGAGTTAGGAAGCTACTTGGATAATGAATGCGTAAACATAGTTTTGTTATCATCATTAACCAAATTAATGCAAGTTAAAATGTAGCTTTACAACCTAATATTATTTAAATTTTAAATAACTTGCAAATAGGAAGGCATTAGTTTATTTTGTGTGCCAGTACCACACGTGATGCCACACATGTATCGAATTACAAAGAAAAGCATGAAGAGGTCCAGTACTGAGGGGCCACATCTGGTAGTGGCCTTTCTGTTAGCAGTGTCCCATGGTGGTAGAGTGTCCCATGTGATGGTCTTGCCATCACATGGCAAGACACAGAGAACCTGTATGCACACTTGTGTGTCTTCAGTTCTTACTCCTTATGAATTAATCCTAGTCCTTAGGATTTAATTAAGGGAGATGCATTCTAATAATCTTATGTAGTCCTAATCTTTTCCCTAAGGCCCCACCACAACATTCTATAATGAGATTAAGTTCCCATTTTCTTAATACATCTCAGTGGGGTAATTTCAACATATGAACCCTTGGGAGCCACATTAAAACCATAATTAAAACCATATTCGAACTGTTACATTAGGAAGATGAGTTTTGTCAAAATCTCCCCTTTTCAAAGAAAATTTGGTAAATATTTCCAAAAACCTTATAGGTTTTGCCTGTTTGTTTGCTTTACTTTTTTTTTTTTTTGCCTCAGCTGTTGCACTGTGACAGAGCTGGTTTTAGATGACACCAAACATTAAGTGATAAGAATATTAACTAAAGCATTAATATGGAGTATTATTAATTAGTGTACCATGCAATAAGGTTTTTTTTTCTTTTAGGTAATCATAAGATGATAAAAGGAAAGACTTTTGAGATGAGTAAGAAAGGTTTTTTCTAATTCAGTCCAACATAGTATAGTCAATTTTGTGTACTCAACCATTTAGTGTACAAAGGACGGCTGTCATAGTTTGAACCTAAAAATCATTCCAAGTCATTGGAAACCAAACATATCTTTCCCTAAATAACCTCTCAATAAAGGATCTATCGATTGCCCAGCTTTCAGCAAGACTATTTTCTGACATACTTTACAAAACATTTTCCAAAATGTATGCCAAGGGAAATAAAGTTATTTTACAATAAGGCACTCATTCACTAAGGATATTTGTCAAAAATAAGTTTAGTTATGAAATAAACTGCAATCTTTCTGGCAAAAATCAGGAAGGAGTTGTTTGCTCTGGTCTTTTCTAACTCAAGGTAATAAAAAATCTACCTGTTGGAAATAAAATATTTATTATCTTCCTGTTCACAGTAGTGAGGGTTAAGGAGATATCAGGTAAACTGCAATTAATTCACTCACAAATACGAGCACAAATGAAATAAGTGGAGGAAAAGTATTTCAAAAACAAAATGCTGGTGTTAGATACTATGCTTGATCTTAGCCAAAAGGCTGAAAAGCAATAACTTCTGGTGTTAGGCAATTGGGTATTTTTTAACTGCTTTAGCTCCAAATCATCTCAAACTTAATCTCACACAAATCTTATCTCCATACCAATATAAGCGTTCCATGCTGAGTATCAGAACCTCAGTGTAAGCATAAGTCAGTACACAAACAATTAATTAAAATTTTTTGTTTCACATGTTTTATTAATGCACATTGGTTATAGAGATGTATAGGTTTCGCTGGAAGATCTACATGTGGACATAAAATACTTTTTTTCTACATTTTTACTTCTATCCTCTCCCTCCTTACCACACCCTCCTCTGAAGTTTTACTGTCTCTTAGTTATAGGAGGTGTAAATGCATGCAATACACTTTGATCACACCCATTGCTTCTACCATTCTTTCTTATACTCCTTCCCCCTCCCTCTTTTTCCCTGCTTCTAGTCTAATAATTGTCTTTCTTCTACACTTTGCCATCTTTTTAGAGCTCACATGTGAGGGATAATATGGGATATTTGTTTTTCTGAATCTGACTTATTTCACTCAACATGATAATTTCTACATCCATCCACTTTCCCATAAATGATAAACATTTTGTCTTCCTTATGGTTGATGGAACTCCATTATTTGTACACATCACATTTTCTTCACTCACTCATCTGATGATGGGTACTGAGGGTAGCTCAGAGTCTTGGCTACCAACAATTGTGGTGCAATAAACATAATCCCTGTGATGTCAGGATTCGTGTATTATGGTGACTTTAATTCATTGTTGGCATATACCAAGGAGTAATAGCTTCATTTTTGTGTTCTTGCGAAACCTCAATCTTTTTTTTTTTTTCTTTTTTTGGCCAAACCGAGGATTGAACTCAGGCCCTTGTGCTTGCCAGGCAAGTGCTTATTCTACTGAGCCATCTACCCGGCCCCAACCTCAATCTTGATGTGCATAGTGGCTGTGCTAATATAAAATTAACCAGCAGTAGGCAAAGGTTCCTTTTGCCCTGCATCTTCACCAGTCTTCATCGTGCTTTGTATCTTTGATGACAGCTATTCAGACTGAGGTGAGATGCAATCCCAGAGTAGTTTTGATCTGCGTTTCCCAAATGGCCAAAGATGCATGATATTTTTTCATATATCATTGGATATTTGTATTTCTTTTGAGAAGTGAATGGGCAATTTATTTGCCCATTTATTGATTTGGATATGTGACTATTTTGTTACATTTTTGAGTTCTTTATATACTGTACATATTAATCTATTAGAAGAGCAGCTAACAAAGACTTTTTTCTCCCATGCTGCACAACCTTTCTTCATCCTATTAGTTGTTTTCATTTCCTTGCAGAAACTGTATAATAGTCCCATTTTTTGATTCTTGCTATTATTTTTGTGTTATCAGAATCCTATTAAGGAAGTCTTTGCTGTGTCTGTTGCTCCAAGGGCTCTCCCTACACTTTTTCCAGCAGTTTCAAAGTTGCAGGTCTTAGACCTAGATCTTTGATCCATTTTGAGTTAATTTTTGTCAAGGGGGAAATACAGATCGAGTTTCGATCTTTTTCCAAGTAGATACACAGTTTTCCCAGTACCATTTGCTAGGCAGGCTTTGTCCATCATATATTTTTGCTCCATTATCCAGAAGCAGAAGCCTCTCATTATGTCTGTGTCCTCTGTGCTGTTCTATTTTTATCCCAGGACCATGCTGTTTTTTATAACTGTGACTTTGTAATATAATTTGAAATCAAGTACTGCAATGCTTTCAGACTCACTCCTTTTGCTTAGTGTTGTTTTGTATTGTATTTTGTGTTTCCAAATGAATTTTAGTGTTGAAGAATGCCATTGGTATTGTGATTGTCTTTAATCTGTAGATTGATTTTGCTAATGGGACCATTATAGCAATATAAATGGTGCCAATCCATAAACATGGATATATTTGAAAAATTTCATTCCCTACCTATGGAATAATCTGACAAACACTTGTGTTAGTTCTTCTTTTAAGGTCTGGTAAGACTCAGCAGCAAACTCAACTGGGATTTTCCTTGTCAGGAGATGTTATTACTGATTCAATCTTATTTCTTGTTATTGACATGTTTAGGTGTTTTGTATCTTCTTGCTTCAATTTTGATAGGTTATATGCATCTAAAAATTTGTCTATTCTATGTTCTCCAATGTACTAGAGAGCCTTTCAAAGTAGTCCCTAGTAATCTCCTGGACTTCAATATGTCTTTGTAACATCCCTGTGGTAAATCCCAATAATAGCACTACAGGAGCTGCCACTTCAACTATACCACCACACTCCCCACCTCATCACCTCTTCCTAGTGTTGCTGCCTCCTAGGCAACTCACTGACATCTATGGTGACTTCCCAAGTAGCAGGCATGGGATCCCTTACATGGGATTATCCCCTTCCTCTGTCCACAGTTCCAAGGCTTATGTTCTCATTCTGAAAGAAAAATAAGAGTCAGAGTGCTGACAGCTGCCCATCTTCACTTGACCACTACCAATTCTCTTCATCGTTAGTTTCTTCATCTCTGCCCAGCTAAACATGCTAAACCTGTTTTGGCAAACTCAGCTGGCACTTTCCTTCCTGTGCCCTCCGTAGAAGCCTTCTTCCCCCACAGAAAACCATGTAGCTCTCTTTGTCTGTGTGTCTATGTGTGTGTCTCTCTCTCCCACCCTCCCTCCTTCTCTCCTTCTTTCCCTCCCTCTCTGTCTCTAGCTCTGTCTCTGTCTCTCTGTCTCTATCTCTGTTTTTCTTTCTCTGTCTCTGTCTCTCTCACCTCCTTTTCTGTTTGTCTGTGTCTCTGTGTTTTTGTCTGTATCTCTCTATCTCTGTCTCTGTCTCTGAGTGTGTGTGTGTGTGTGTGTGTGTGTGTGTGTGTGTGTGTTTCTGTCTCTGTCTCTCCCTCTCCCTCTCACTCTCTGTCACTTCCAAGTCTTTACTCCAACATTCTCTGATCAATGGAAACAGCCCCTGGCACCCCATTTTATTTTAGGTTTTTTAAAATTTTATTGAGAAACAGATAACAATGAGACAGTTTCAAAACAGATTAATAAGACAGTTTGACTAATTAATACATCGCATATTGTTATCTTCCTAGTGGTTATTCATAGTACAAGATGCAGACAGGATATCCTGTCCAAATACTATTAGTACAAATCTTTCTTCTCATTGAATTAAAAGAAAGTAGCTGTATGTCTATCCTAACTATTTTGTATGTACAGATACAAAATGGTCCTTCCTTTATATCCCCATTTTTTGTTTATTTTTGTTAAAGATGGGTATTCCATTGCCATTTAAATATTGTAGGTGCATGAATTCAGCAAAACAATCTAATATAGTCCACTAGTTCATAATAGTAGTGGGTTATCCACAGGACTGGCAATGTCAGAAGTTGTTGACTTCAGCCTTTTACAGCTCAGCATATTAATAT
>NDGN011488102.1:0-13904 GCA_002564285.1 Tympanoctomys barrerae
AGTATATGCACTGTGTTAATTATTGAAACTGTCCTAGCGATATGATTTGAAACTGTCTCATTGCTATCTGTTTATCAATAAAATTATGGAAAAAAAGTAGTATTTTGACCACAAATAGAAACACTGTCTTGATTTTTTAATCCTAATGCTAATATACATCTGAACACTGTATCTACCAATAAAATAAACCATAGGTAGTGTAAAAAAAAAAAAAGATATCTAAATAAACACAGCCACTGGGCACGGAGAAGACAATCAACATTCTTAGTCATTAGGAAATGAATATAAAATCCCAATCAGATACAATCACACACCCACCAAAATGTCTAAAATTAAAGACTACCACCACCAAAAAAGGCTGCAGGAAACGTGAACCTGAACACTTGTGGTGAAAGGGTAAAATGATATAACCCACTTTGGAAAAGGTCTAGCACTTTCTCACAAAACTAAACATACACCTCCCTATGACCAAGCAATTTACTCCTAGGTATTTAACTGAAGAGAATATATGTGTATGTCAAGAGAGTAGAGTCTTGTACAAGCCCACACTGTAAATAACACAGGCCTTTGTCACAGATTATGGCTATTACAGCGGCAAAGAACAAACTACTCAGATGTGCAACACAGGTGGAGCTCGGGAACCTCACACTGAATGGAAGATGCTTATGCAAAGGAGGGTACTATCTGTTTTTTATTTTTATTTTTTAATGTAACATTCATAAATGGACCAAACTATAGTGGAAAAAATCAAAACAGCAGTGGCCTTTAAAAGCAGGCTCAGAACTGGCTAAGAAGGGGCACAGGAATTTTCTATGGTCATGCTACACACCTGGATAGAGATCTGTACTCTGAAGGTGTGCATATATGGACCAAAGTTCAGTAAATGGTTTCTTGAGGATTTATGCACTCCACGGTCTAACAATTTTACATAAAAAGTAAGTGGATATTGACCCCTGTTTATCACTATATGTCCAGAAGTCTCTAGTGGTAAGATGTACTTATGTCTACAACTTACATTGTAAAGCATGTGCATGGTGGATAAATGGGCCATGACAGGGAGGCACATGCCAATGCTTCCCACTGCTAATTGTAATGAATTGTAATTTTATGTAATATAAATGTCAAGACATGAGTATTTTTCATACTATCCATTTAACTGTGTTGAATGAAAATTTGCAAAAGATGATATTTTCAAGTGCAGATCAAAATATTTCCATCCTTATTCAAGCTCAAATTCTAATAGCCCCCACTTAGGAAACAGCTGAGAGGGAATAGTTACTGGAGAAGAATTTCACTGCTATCACTTATGAATAAAAGTAAAGTTTAAAATGTAATTTTCTTTCAGTAAAATAATTCTAATGGATGAAGGCAGGCCTCTCTTAGGCAAGGATGTGGTGGATAAGGGAACACGGTGAGACTGGTGATCACAGAAGTGACTCACTGTACACTGTGGCTTTTAGGTGTGATTACTGTGGAAGTAGATCTGATCTGATTATAAAGACATCTCAAGCATTTATGGTGTGCCACATTTCTTGACACAGAGCACATTTCTAGGGAAAGTATTTCAACATGGCTCTCAACCAAGTGTGCTAACCTGTTACATCATTTTCTTTTAATATGTGAAACATTTCCATAATTATAGGACTGGTCGTTTATAATTAGATGACTCGAATTGTCAGAAGGCAAAGCCATTTATTCAGGGCTAACCTATTCAGGTACAAGTCTGACCACCCTGTGCCTTTGAAGTGGTTCATTTCAATCCAATCAACTGTCAACAGAAATCTGACCTTGGGTTCTCCCTCTTGGCAGACAGACCTCACTGACACACATTCTGCTCCAATTTTCCATCGGAAACCATCTAAAAAATGGTAGCTGTAGAAACATGAGAGAAACACATACACACCTACACTCGTGGTCTTTTTCATAAAATATGGTCAGGTCTGTAATTTTATATGTACTGTGATTGCCAAAGATGAAGGTACAAAGAGGAGAAAACCAGGACCTGAAGGAATTCACAACAACAGTTACTGGAGCAAAAATTCTCTGGGTACATTGTTAGGGCATTTTCATTCTAATTAGATATGATGTTTTGCAGGTATGAGCATGAACTAATTCCTGTAAAGAGAATCAACAGAAAAATCCAGTGTTTTAGTCTGTTCCACAAGAAGAAAAACTGAAGGTGGAGTTTATGTATGTAAAAGTTTAGTTTAAACTAAGCTTTTGTAATAGTTTAAAAGTTCTAAGAACACTTTGATTTAAAAAAGAAAGTTTACAAAGATGTCCAGGTTTTAATTTTAAAAGGGGGATAACAAGATCAGTACTTTCTCAGGATCTAGGATGGAGCTGTTAACTCCAAAATGGGTGGAGCTGACAAATGGATTTCACTGGGGAAATCACCTAAGCTAGGGGGGAAACATGCAAATTTTTGTTAAAAGGATTCAAACCCAAGCAATAACTTCACAACTAAAAAGAGAAGCATCAACAGTAATAGAAGAAAAACGAATCAGACCACACTTCCTACAAACCAGGAAAAAGGATACACAAGGTTGTTTTCTCTACTGTTCTACTTAAGGAGTGATGGACAAAATATGATGAGCAGGTAAAGAGCAATGATGTTACTTCTTCCCTCATTTTACCTGAAAGGCACATGGGCTAACAAAAGCCAGAATAGGCCAGCACATGCCTACTCTGGCTGCCCCACTCCCAGCAGCACTGCCCTAAGGAGCAGGCCGAGTATTCCAGGCTCGCTACAGTACGTGCTGTGATCCTCGGGCTTCTGGACCAACCTCCATATGCAGTGCACGCTACTTGCAAATATGACTGAGAGCACCTGGCTGGCAGTGTGCGCCTCCAAACCCACTCTGTGAAGGCAAAGTCTTGTTCTGGCTCCTTTCTAAGTGCCTGGGGTGAAATGGTTTGTGTATCCTTTAATGTTTAAGAACACAGGGGATTACCAGGGCAATTAAAACAGAATCAGTTTTAAGCCTGAAAGAGAAGTGAAAGAGCCACATCTACCCTTTGAATCTATTTCATATATTGCTTAATACCAACCAAGTGTGCCCAATAAAATAAATCTGCTTGAGTCTGATCAAAGTTTAATGAAAGACAAGGATCAATGAAATAATTATAAATAGAAACTCAGTGAGGGTTTTTCCACTCATTCCTTCATTTTCTCTACCTATACCTGAGCACCTAAGAGTAAACACTGGTAAAAAATTACAAACAAGATCACACATTATTTGAGTTATATATAAAAATTACTGAGGACCAGTCTTAAAGATATGATCAAGTGGGTCTGTTAGAAATGTAAATTCTTTTTTGTCCCCCTCTGGGCTAGGAATTGAACCCAAAGCCCCTCTGGGTTATGCAACTTGCTCCACCACTACCACTGAGCAATACCCACCTGCTCAAAGGATTGGTCCTAGTCCCCCTGGGACGGAATGATTCTGAACTGGCGAGGGCAGGGCTTTGACAGGGTTTTCTGGGATTCTGCGCATGCACATGGGTGGGAATGTGGTTCTGGAGGACAAGAGGAAGCCTACTCGGCAGGGACACACACATGCTCCAACTGGCAGTATAACTTGAAAAATACTACACAAGAAAAATGCGTGATTTTATATTTCATAAACTTTTGTTTCTCAAGTGAAAAAGAAAACACAATTGTATCAAGCAAAGCTAAAATCTGTT
Source organism: Tympanoctomys barrerae (assembly GCA_002564285.1). Lineage (NCBI taxonomy): Eukaryota > Metazoa > Chordata > Mammalia > Rodentia > Octodontidae > Tympanoctomys > Tympanoctomys barrerae. The sequence goes on from NDGN011488102.1 coordinate 3,688, forward strand.
TAGGACACTGTTCAAAGCCTCAATGGCTAAGGTGCCTGAGGGAGAGCCAGCTGAAAACCCCCTAGATAAATGATCAAGTGAATTTGCCTGAAAACAGCCTAAAACTGTGGTGGAGGAGGTAGCTGCAAGGCCCTGGCAAGAGCCAGCAGTACTGTGGGCTCTGACTCTGGACTGGACTGAGACACTGGCAACTGGGAGCCCAGAGCAGTAATTTTATTTAAACATAAAGCAGCCTATGTCTTGATTACCATAAACAGCCTGAGCAACAGCACTTCATGCTGATCAGTTACTGCCTCTTTTCCATTGAAGCCTTAGAAACAAACTCAGAAAGTCAAAGGTGGTGGTCAGTAGAGGAACTGGTGTTGGAAGGGGTGATGGATTCTGCTCAAATGGAGTCTCCAGGAAAGGTACCTGGGCATTGCAGAGAGGCGGTGACCTCCTGCAGAGTTGGGACTCTCTTCCATCAGGGCCAAGCCCCAAGAACCCTGCAGCAGGAAAGGTACTAACCATTCCTCAGTTTCCCTAAAACTCAGTCTGCTCCTTCAGTAATTTAAAACACAACTGGCCAATTACCAGTACACCAGGCTATACTGCCCAATCTCTCCTCCCCCCGGTCCCCTGCAGAAGTAGGGAGTGTTCCTGGCCTCAGCAAGGTAGGGTGGTCTGACTATCACACAGACTGCCCAGGGGGTCAATCATAGGTCCTGCTGGAACTAGTTCTTTCCTTGTGGAGTCAGGAGAGAAAATGTCCTTCTGTCTGTGGTCTGACAGGTGTAAGCAACCTGGTGCTCTTACTAGGAGGCCAGACGGGTGAAGTTCTGATACCAGTCAGGAGTGGACAGCACTCACAGGCCAAGGTGGCCAGGGCCAACAGCTTCTTAGTTCTTCAGCATCAAAATTAGAGGCTAACTGTCCCCTTAAATTTCAGCTGTAGCACAGTACTTACTTTGATGAACTAAGTTCTGACAACCAGGTTTCCATTTAAGGCCTATAGCTATCACTTATTTAGGGTCAGCCTGGTGAAACAAGAAATGTCCTGGGAGATGCCAACAGGTCAACAGCCTAGCTAAGAAAACCACCAGAGCAACTACACTGCAGTTGTCTACTAAGCTGAGGGCATGATGCAGGCTTGAATTTGGGGCTCAGTGGAAACAGATCTAGCAAAATATGACATTTTTTAAACTTAAAATGTCAGCCTGATTCTCCTCTTCTGGCTATATCAAAGTTTTCCTTTAAAGAGATGCAAAAGAGTAACAGGAAAACACATGTTTCCTTTTCTAAATACAACTCTAGGTATGTCTAAAGAAGGCAATATATTCTGAGAGTTAGAACAAATGTTTAAGTGATTACTGTGGATTAAATGGCTAGTTAAGGGACCTCAGTTCACTCATCTGAGGTCCCTAAGCCTCAATTCTGTTAGAAGCAGTCTGAGGAAAAGATGTTAAGTGTCTGATATGATATTTGAAGTTCATAGGATTGGCAGAGCTCACCTATTTTGTGAGACTGTTGTAAAGATTAAATAAGGTTAACGTGGGGAATTACAACCATCAAACACAAAGGTTTATAAATGCCTTCTTCCTGGTTTATGGTGTGACGGATAAGGCTGCTTACTATCTTTATACAAGTTTAATTCCAAAACATTGATCTCTGATGAAGTATTTAGGTTATTACCATAAAACTTCCAATTATAAGTTATTGAGCTCATGAGTCATTGCTTATTTTACTCTTTTCAACTATTGGATAACTTTGTCTAACACAAGAAATACAGAAGGTGTACTAATGTCAATCCATTTTCCTCCCCGTGACCAGTTGTGAAAAAGAGTAAGAAGAGGTCACCGGGGTGACAGGAAAGGCGTGGACAGTGGAGAGAATGGACAAGTTAGAGAAACGCACTGCCCTGTGACTGCTTCACGTATATTTAAGCTTGGCTAAAATGGCTATGCACACTTTACTACAATGTTATTTTTTATTTTTTAGGAAAGATCCCAAGTGCTTTAACAGGGCCTTGGATCCCCTCTGAGGTAGGCTGTCTAGGCCCCACTGGCCCTGCTCACCAAACCCCGCAGTATTCTGGGTGTATGCAGAGGCCGGAGTATTCACAACACCAATTCCAACTTTAAAAATGCACGGTGTCAGTTAGTGGCTCTTTTTTTAATGCTGAAATAATCACACAAGCCGAACTCTGCTCAGATTGCAAGTTGTGACTACAAAGGCTGGCCTGGCAGTTTAGAAAAATGTTAAGTGAATTTTATGAGTTTAAAATTCTCGTCTCACATCTGTTTCTCTCGAGCCCGGGGCAACCGTGTGGCTCCCGCTCTGCACTTTGAAGTTCACCTCCTGCTACAAGGCTGTGGTTCACCCATAGCTTTCGCTCGAGGTGGATCTCCTCATTATCTGTCATCAGTTCCCGGGGAAATGAGACCGTCAGCCAAAGCAAAATTCCTCTCTTCCTTTGAACTGAAGATCTCTAATGTCCCAAACCTGGGCTAACAGCTATCACTGTCCAACAAGCAACTGCCTCTCCAGAGAGCTGTACCTGCGCTGAAATGGAGCCTATGAACTGCGAGAGCAACCGAGCCAGCACCCCCACACTCTTTTTAATTTCATCATCAGATTTAATAATTCCACTTACAATTACATTACTGAGTTACAAAACATTTTGCCTTTTGAAGCTCCACGTCTTCCTTAGGCAAACACACCCACACATGAAACATGCACACACCCTTTCAAAAAAATGAGTGCATTTACAAAAGGGAGGTCTCAAGTCTCGAGAACACAGGTGCTCTCCTCCATTTCTTCCAGAAAGCTCTTGGCGCTTTCAGAGACTACCCTGGGTAAATATCTAAAGAAGCCAAAGATTAGGGATTCTATTTGCTTACCTATTATTCTCGGTTGCCATTTACCTTTATTACTGAAACTGTGTTGTAATCCTAGAGCTACCAAATTCTAATTCTAATTCCATGGCATGCTTTTCTCATTTACTCCTGCTACGCTGTGCAAGAAAAGGTCCCTGCCAATGTGCTGTCTTGTGCTGCACGTAGGCATTCATGTGTTCACATGTGGCAGTGCTTACTTTGCTATAAAGTCATTTACCATATACAAGGCAAAGGGCACTTCAATAATTTTGCTGGTTTATGTCCCCTTGTAGGTCTTCCTCCTGATATCTGGCTCTGAGAACACCACATATCTCCTTTAAGCATCAGGGTATTTTTGACAAGGCAATCCAGTTGCCAAGAATTATAAAAGAGCAAGGGAAAAAACAGTGCTATATTTGTAAAGGAAAAGTTTCCCGGTATTACCTGAAAAAGAACTTGAAAGAATTACCAGCCCACACAGGATGAGTCATAGTGACTGAGGCTGAATCCCAGCTCTACTCTTGTTACTCGGTAACCTCCGGCAACTAAGTTACTAAGCTCCCTTGGAGTGTTTAGAGAATTAAATAACATACAATGTGCATAGCACTTGGTACCTCAAACACGCTCAACAAATGCTTGTAGCTGTAGCTATCCTTATCGTTACTACTGACTGTAATTCTCCCCTCAAGCCTCAAAATACAAAGGGGCAGAAATTAGTCCCAGAAGTTCATTTGCACCACAAAGTATTACTTATTTTCAGGAAATTGGAGTATATTACAGCATTTTAATAAAATCCCCATCCTAAAGTATAACGTATGTGCATAAAAGGAAGCTAAAAATTAAGTGTAGAAATTCCAATGATTGCAAGAATTTTTAAAGACTGCTTTTCCCCTTCGAGGAGTTAAGCTCCTTCCTTCCGACTCTGCCACTGAAGCCAACCAGACACACACACCTGTAGTGCGGGGACAGAGTAAGAAACTAACCGTGTTGTACCTGATACATCCTGCCACACATGCTGGGCAAGAAAAGGAACTGCTACTGCTCTCCGAGTATCTGAGATGCGCACATTCTGAGCTCAAAAGGGATTATGAGAATAGCTGAGCTAGTACATAAAAGAGAAAACTGGGCCTCAGTATGCTAAATACATAATATACTATTATTACATTTTTTAAAAGTTTATTTTAAAAAGAAAAAATACCAAAAGTTTTGAAACACGTTAGTAGAACTACAGCAATATATTGTGTACTGTTGTCTTCCTAGTAGTTATTCAGAGTACAAGATAGAGGCATATCTTGTCCAAACAATATCAGCATAAAACTTCCTTTCCAATGAAATAATAAAAACAAACTGTATAACTATCTTAACTATTTTGTGTGTATATACATATTTTTTTTCTTTCTTCCTGTCTCCTTTCCCCAGAAGTCTGTCTTTTCTTTTGAACAGTTTCTTCCTAATTCACTATCTATTGTACATCTAGGATCTTACTCATTGTTTCTCACACTAGGGAGACAATATGATGTTTACACATATGGGTCTGACTTCTTTCACTTATAAGTATGGTCTCTAGTTGTATCCACTTACCTATAAAAGGATGCCCTTCTTTATAGCTTAGCAATATATATATATATATATATGTAATAATGTATTAACATATAATTAGCATATATATGTAATAATAGTATAGGATCTCCCTATACTATTATATATATATATATATATATATATATATATATATATATCTCCACTCTTTGGTGAATGAGCATTTGGGTTGTTTCCAAAATGTAGCTGTGACAAACTGTGTTGCTATAAACATGGGTGCACATAGATCAAGTTTTTAATTCTTTTGGGGAGACATCCAGAAGGGGAAGACATGGGTTAAGTGGGACCTCTAATCCTAGTTTTCTGTGGAAATCTCCATAGGTGATTTTTCACAGCGACTGTACCAGTCTATCTCAACAACAGTGGAAAAAGCATTCCTTTTTCCCCACAGCATCAGCAGCATTTGTTATTGGTTTATTTCTTGATGATAGCAATTCTTTCTGGGGTGACATGACATGGAATCTCAGTGTTAATTTGTATTTTTCACATGACCAATAACGCTGCACACTTTTACCTATGCTTATTTGCCATTTGCGTTTCCTTATCTGAGAAGTGTCTATTCATCACAGATGCCCATTTTTGGACTGGGTCTTTGAATTTGGGGCTCTGACTTTTTCAATTTTTTTATACATTCTAGATATAAGTCCCTAGTCTGAGGGACACTGGCTATAATTTTTTCCAACTCTGTGGGTTGTCTTTTCACTCTGTTAATTATTTTCTTTGTTGTGTAAAAGCTTTTTAGTAAGGTGAGATCCCATTTGCTGATTTTTTGTATTATTTCCCTTGCAGTCTGGGTTTTGTTCATGGAGTCCCTAGCTATACGTTTGTCTTCAAGATTTCTACCTATTTTCTCTTCCAGTAGATTTAGTGTTTGATTTTAATATTTACATCTTTAATCCATTTTGACTTTAGCTTAATGCATGGTATTAGACACCAGTTTTTCCAGCACTGTTTGTTTTAGGTTTTATTATTTATTTATTTGGTAGAAGATCTCCCTGTACAGCTCAGACTCAGAGTGATCCTCCTGTCTTAGCCTCCTCAGTTCTGGGATTACAGAAGTGTGCTACCACGCCTGGTTTTGGTGGCCAGCTCCATGCAGGGCCAGCAAGGCATGTGGTACTGGGATTGAACCCAGGTCCTTGCACTTGCCAGGTAGGTGCTTAGACCACTGAGCTATCTCCCTGGCCCTCCAGCACCATTTATTAAAGAGGCTATCTTTTTTCCAGTGAACATATTTGGCTCCTTTGTCAAAGATAAGGTGGCTGAGTATGTTTCAGATTGTGTCTGCATCTTCTATTTTGTTCCACTGATCCTCAGGCCTTTTTTTTTTTTTTTTTTCTTTTTTTCCCCCAATACCAAGCTGCTTTTAATCACAGTAGCTTTGTAGTATAATTTTAGGTCTGGGATTGTGATGTTCCCCACTGTGTCTTTGTTGCCTAGGACTGCCTTTGCTGTTCTAGGCCTCTTATGGTTCCAAATGAATTTTATGCATGCCTTTTTGTACATCTGGTATTTTGATTGGGATTGCATTAAATCTCTACAGCAATTTTCAGGGTAGAGCCATTTTCACTATGTTGGTTCTTCCTATCCAATGGCAAGGGATATCCTTCCATTTTTTGGTGTCTTTTTTATCTCATTTTTTATGGTACTATAATTTTCATTATACAGATCTTCTACATCCTTAGATTGACTCCTAGGTATTTCATTTTTTTAGACACTACTGTTAAGATGTGCTTTCTCTAATTTCTGAGTTTCATAACCTTATTTTTAATGTGAAACAATAGTCAAAAGGAAAAAGTTGCTTTTAGTGATAGCTGAAAGACTCAAAACACAAGAAGACAGTCTGTAAATATCTTTTGGGAAATGATCCAGTTTAGGTAGGAGGCCTTATTCTGTCTCTGTGCTCAGGGGCATAATTTCTAAGAGTTGGTTAACAAATAACAATTTCAACTCTTCAAATAAAATCTGTTCTATATCTCTACTGTTATGACTAATTAGCCTTTTATTGCTGAGTCTTCCAGATGTGCATTCACTGGTGTGTCCCCAACATCTGTCTTGCTGGAGGCACTCAGGAGTCCTCAGGTTGCTGAGTCTTGGTTGCTGAGCTGCCAGCAAGACTAAGAATCTACTCGGGAGCTTGGCAGAATGACATCTGCTTTCCTAACCTGTCCTCAGTCCATAGCTCTTGGCACATTTTTCTAACTGGGTGTTAAAACACTATGTGTGATGACCATCTTTAAAAAACATGTCTCTCTTAAGTAATCAAAACACTGAAAGAATATCATCCACATTTTTTTCTACAAGATAGTACACATTGATACACTAAAACCCAGAACCTCTGATATATTCTTCAGAATGAGGGTACTACAAGATACTTTCTTGGCAGGAAAAAAGCTTTCAGTCCTGAAGTCTCCACATACATTATTTCAGTAGACACACGAACAAAAGGGGACCCCACAAATTTACCGAGCAAGGACAAAATGACAACTTCCTGTCATCAGAGGAAATGATTAAAACAAATAAAACCTACCAAAAGTGACACAGAAGTTGAAGGCAGCGCTGGAGAGTCAAGCTTTAAAAGGGACTCCCGGGGAGTGCTGTGTGTCAGCAGGTGGACACCTCTGGGTCCCTGCTGGCAAAGCAGCATGGTGCCGCTGGCCATGCTGCTCAGGAGCCCTGCAGCCCTGGGAAGGTTGATCAACCTCACCAGGCCGATTTCCACCTGTGTGACGTGGCGGTAACGCCACCTTCTGAATGAGTGTCATCACAGCGCTCATGCTCCTGCCTCAGCACATCTGCACTCAGTTCTGTCACTGGCCTTTCCTGCAGGGTCAATCTCCCTGCTTCATGCTGCTAGGTCCACAGGACGGATTACCTGAAATCAATTCAGCAGGAACTTCCCAAGCCCAGGATTTGGTGAGGGATGTTTGACTCTAACCAGCAAGACCCTAGAGGAGCACAGTGCCGCTCCTACCTGTCCCACCTCTCTCATTGTTTTACAGCCAATACTCACTTGCACTGAGGGCACAACTAGTGTCTAAAACATAGTAATGCAGCCCAGACTGCAGGCATAGGCCCTCCACTGTCTGGGAGGAGGCTGGGGCAGAACGATCATGCATTTTGAGTCCAGCCAGAGCAATTAATTCAGCGAAACCCTGTCTTAAAATAAAAAGGGCTGGGGATATAGCTCAGTGTGATGGCCCTGGGTTCAAAAGCCGGTAGCTGAAAACAAAAACAGCTCTGTAATGTTATTGAGAGCTGATGAGATTTATAGGTGAGCAGTTAAACATCTGGCCAGGCATAGCGGTACACACCTGTAGTCCCAGCTGTGGGGAGATTGGAGCAAGAAGCTAACTGGAGCCTGGGCAACACAGAGATCTTGGCCTCCAAACAACAAAAAAATTTAAATTTTGCCTGTTTAAAAGTTCCTAGCTACCTCCTAGGGCAGGGAGGTAGCCTGGTGGAGGTGCTCATACCTAGTGTGCATAACACCCTAAGCTCCATCGCCACCAGGACACAGAAAGTCACTTCAAGGTACTCATGAGAACACTTGAGGATCAAGCAGGAAAAAAAAAAGAAAGAAAGAAAATCCAAGGATCATAGAGGCTTTGCAGTTAAATTAGCATAAAAAAAGATCTCTGATTTCCAGGTGAAGACCAACTTTGTTTTTTGTTTTTTGATGTAGGGATGAATGTTATGGACTTCTATTACCCTTCACTGTAACAGTTACAGAAAGTTCTCCATGGCTTCTAGTATGATAGCATGTAGTTATCTGTCTGATGAACTGAAACATCAATAATCCCGAGGAATCACTTATTCCTGGTGTTTCAGGGTCAATTTATTTACAACTCTGAAAAACGGCCACTCTTTTTATGAGGGCATACTTTTTTTTTAAAGAATATTTACCTTGAACACTCAAAGTTTTTACTTGTGACTGACACAAAAATTTACATATTTATGGAGTATAGTGTTATTATATGGGTAGTATGTACTTACAATACACAACTATAGATTCATTGTGGAGTACTGGAACATTACCTCATTTTATGGATAATGCCTACACATTTTCTCTTTTGTGTATCAATGCTTTGAAATAATGACCTTGTATTTTAGCTTGAATTCTTTGCCTCTCAAATCCTACGAATCTGTTAAACACAGCGGTTGGCCTTTTCCTTCCTATCATAAAGAATGTGCACGGAGTAGCATGTTAAGGACGGGTGTGGCTGTATTTATGGAATGTGTCTGAGGATCAGATACATCTGGGAATGGCCTCTGGTGAAAGTGGGCTGCAGCTCCACACCCTGATTCCTATCCTCCTGGGTAGAGGAGACCTCCTCAGGGTAGGTACCACTTCTTCCCAGCTGATCTCACTCCTGGAGCTGCCTCACCAGTCAGATCAGAGGCAGCTGGCTGAGTGGGCCAGTGGGGTGAAGCCCAGGGCACGCTGCAAGCCCCAAGCCTGGCATTGGGAGCAAGCTGCGCTTGCCCAAGCAGGCAGGGCGAGTTCTTTCTGAATTCACCCTTTGGAGGGCAGTCCAGTTTGTAACTGCCACACGATGCAGGCATATACTCTGATCTCTAACAAGCAGAGCTCATATACTATTCTTGATCATTTCTGTAAGTGCCTGGTTAGCAATAAATACTCAATACAGGTAGATTAAATTTAAATAAATTAATACCAGCAATAATTAAAACAGACTTCTTTATTCTATTAGGTTACACTGTAGTCACTAACCTAGGGCATGAAAGTAATACCAGTTAATGAAAGCAGTTCGGATCACTGTTCCGGCTTCATGCTCCCAGGGTACTAGGACTGAGTGTGTGCACTCTTGGGAGCCAGTATGCACAGGCTTCCGGGAAGAGGACGAGAGTGGAACGCGCTCAAGGCCCAGGGCTGCTGGGATGAGCTGGCTCGAGTCTACCGCTGATCGAGAGCTGCCACTGCCTTAACTATGCCCTGGGAGCTGACTTAACACAGTAGTAGTCATAGGGGAGCCATTGCCTCTCAAGCTGAGTTTATCTTAGTTCCTACTGTAGTGAAAGCATTATCTATTTTAATGTCAATTTCATAGATAACTCTACGGATCTATCAGATTTCATTGGTGAACTTCCACTACAAAACAAACGAATGATCTATTTCTTTTAAAGGAATGCTCCATTTTTTTTAAAGAACACTGGTTGTATACAGTGTGATGAATATACTATAAATATATAGCATTTAGGGGTACAGTACTACAAAGAACACACACAAATTGCAATTTTCTCCTTTAGATGCAGTGGCTTCCTCCTTCAAAGGAAGCCTTCAACCAAAAAGACCAAAAAAAGACAAAGACCAGGGAAAGGGCTGCAGGGGTTCTAAGGTGCATGCGTGGGAGTGCAGGGGGCGGGGCAGCTGGACTAATTTACCGAGGGGACCACTGACCACTGACTGACAAGCCTGGGCACATGTTTACGCAATACCACAGACAGCTAATTTGTTCTCCATTATTTTTAAACTTCACGAAAATATTTAGACCACAAAGTACATAATTTTTTAATGACAAAAATTTCAGAACCAGGCAAATAAGAGCTTGTTCTTTCTCTCTCTCTCTCTTTTTTTTTTTTTTTTTTTTTTTTGGTGGAACCAGGGGTTGAACTCAGGCCCTGAGCCATGTCCCCAGCCCTTAAAAGCCTGTTCTCATTCTGATAATCACAACTTTATTTTTTTATTTTTATTTTTTTTTGCTCCACATGCCCTCAGGCCTCGTTTGGCTGGCTGGAGGC
>NDGN011488105.1:0-12651 GCA_002564285.1 Tympanoctomys barrerae
ATTGAACTCAGGCCCTTGCACTTGCCAGGGAAGTGCTTATTCCACTGAGCCATCTCCCCGGTACTGGTTAATTTCTTGATGATAGCCATTCTTTATGGTGTAAGATGGAATCTCAGTGTTGTTTTAATATTCATGTCTTGAATGATCAGTGATGTTGACCATTTTTTCATATATTTATTTGCCATTTGTATTTCTTCCTCTGAGATGTGTGTATTCATCTCAGATGTCTATTTTTGGTTTGGGTCTTGTCTTAGTTACATTTCTCTTATTGCTGAGACAAAATACTTGATTCCCAAAGTTGTACCAGGAAAGTACCAGGAAACTGAGAACTTTTAGCTCTCAGTTTGGAGAAGTTCCAGTCCATGATCAGTGGGCTTCAAGGCAGTGTGTGGTGGCAGAGGGCCAGCCATTCACGGAGGTGGAAGATACCAAAAGCAACAAGATCAAAAGAAGGTTGCAAGCCTCTTTGCCTCTCTTACATGCAGGCAACCTGCCCTAGGGTGGGTGTAGCATTCACAAACCCCTATTCCCAGCACTAGACAATGAATCAATCACAAACTCTAGCTTCAGGCACCATTGAAAAGCTGTCCCACATGATCACTTGAAGCTTTGGGAGGATATCCAGGCACAAACCAAAATAGGTCTTTAAATTTGGGGATTAGATTATTTTGAACTTTTTTATATGTTCTAGATATAAGTACTCTGAGGGACAAATAAATAGTTTTCCCTATTCTGTGGGTTGTGTTGACATTCTATTGGTGATTGCAAAAGCTTTTTAATGAGATGAGGTCCCATTTTTAAAAAATTCTTTGAAGTATTTCCAACATGATTTGGGTTTTGCTCACAAACTCTTTGCCTGCACTCTTGTCTTCAAGATTTTTGATGATTCTCTCCTCCAGTAGATTTAGTGTTTCTGACTCAATATCTAAACCTTTGATTTATTTCAGTTTTTGTTTAATGCATGCTGATTGATGGAAGACATGATAATATATAAAAGATGCCAAAAGCTCAAGCAAAACACTTATATGTTTCAAATTTAGTAGTGTAGCTGGATACAAAGTCAATAATTGGAAATTAGTAGAATTTCTGTGCACAAAGTCAATGAGAAAGAAATTAGAAAAATTTACCTTTCATATTACATCCAAAGAAATAAAATGGAAAGATATTCCTTCCTCATTGATATGAAAAACTATCACAGTGAAAATTGCCATACTTCTAAAATTGATATAAAGTTTTAATGATATTATGATCTAAATTATAAATATTAAAAATTATATAATATATAAATAACTGATGAATATAATAATATAATGATGTGACATAATGACATAAAGTTTTAATGTGTTTTTCCCTAAAGCTTTTGCTTTTTGCCTTGTAGTATATATCTTAATATTGTGCTATAAATTTAACACAATGTACTGGGTAAATAAAAGTAATGTATAATGAATTCAGCAATGAGGTGGTAAGATGTGTGTGTGTGTGTGAGAGGAAGTGTTCTATAACAGTGTGATTAAAGATTGGTCTTTACTTGTCACTCTGCAGTAAACATGAAAATCTAGTTTCCACCTTGAACATGGCAAGCCTCTTGGGGGAAAATTTATAGAAGTTTAGGGCTTTGTAGAAGTTGAATATCATTGGAATAACATTGGAATATCAAGTTTTCCCATTGATATTCCAATGTATTTGGATTTATTATTCATTTACAGAAACTCTTTCTCAAGTAGTGGCTGTGCTGTAAGTACAATCAAATCCATTTCTATCTTTCTTTTTAAATTCTCAGTGGATGAATTCAGGAATTGTTGGTACTATGGCAAGAGACCACACTGCTTTGTATACAAATGCCTTTATATTTAGAGTTATGCTCCTTCCTTGTGTTCTAACAGCAGTACAGAAACATGACCTTACTTGACAGTACCATCCTGGAAATTTGCTGAATACTGATGTATTTGGAACATAGTCATCCTCCAATATCACTAAATAATAGGGAAGAAGGGAGGTGACAATGGGTTAATAAATGTAGCATGGTGATTCCTTTGATCCAGAGATATCATGCATTTAGGGACAAGCAAGAAGAATGCACATATCTTCACAGTTTGATGTTGACATAATGTTAATGACACTGAAAACAAAACTATTGATAGGAAGCTGGTGATGATAGAGTGATAATGGATCCTAACAACAGTAATGATGGCAATGATAACAATGGTGATTCTACCCAGGATGAGAATGCTGTTGCTGATGTCAATGATGATACAAATCATGATAGTTAGTATTGGTAGTATTAGGGTATATGTGTATTATTGTGATTAAAATTAAACCCAGAACATGAAATTTAAGACAAAGTAGAGAATAGAAGAAGGAAGACATGTGCATCAAAAATTATTCTATAGCATATAGAGAAGATAATTATTGGCTATTTTCATTTTGCTTCATTTTAAGATTTGGTATCTAAGAAGATCTCTATGGTGAGAAATTGATGAGGAAAGAAATCGGCTTAGGATAAAATTAACTTCTGCACAATTATGTTAATTATCATTTTTAGGATGCTATCCTATAGTGTTATATTTATAAAATAACTCCAACCCATATATAAATTATTTTATAAAATACAAACAGTTTGCTATTTCTAATTGAAAAAGTATGCAAGCCCTAAACTGGACAGGTATGGAAAAGAGAGAAAGAAGAAAAGATGCAGTCATTGTCACATTGTGACAAAAATACCTGGCCTCAGATACATTGGCCTTCTTTAGGTGCGCCTCTCTTTTGCAAAGGCTACAGCACTTTTGCCATTAACATGCTCTACGTGCTTCATGGTTGACTTTTACATTATTGCTCTAGCTATTACTATGCATGCATTATTTATGTGGTTGGCTATCATGTAAAAAAGGCAAGCAATTTACTTGTCAAAACACATTAGAATGCATGATTTTAAATCTGAGTTGCATGGGTTGGTAAAAAGCTATAATAAAGCACTTTGGCTAATATGTTATTGTTATGCTGTTTTAGATGGTCACTGCATTGACCAAGAAACCTGTAATCTTTTCTACAGCATTTTGAGTAGAATGATGCTCAAAATAATTTACACTATGATTTTAATTGCATAATAGTAAACTCTATTGCTACAGTTTTTTCCCAAAATAAGTTTTAATATTAGAAAATATGTGGGTACAAGATAAATATCTATTATAGGAGTCCTAAAATTAATTGTATTATATATATATGTATATATATATATATGTATATATATATATGTTTTAAACAGTAATTTGAAATCATTAAATAATAGAATTATGCCAATAAATAATAAGGAAGACGGGATATTAGGATTCCTTGACATAGCCACATGTTTTTCTTGCTTTTCCTGTCAGTTAAACATTACCTGTTAGTTGATTTTCTCATTACTACACTAATGTCCTGCATTATAACCTAGAACATATGCTAACTTTACTAACATCTTGCTAGTTTTCTCATAAATGTTGGTCAGGCCAATGTCTGATTTTTATAACATTTTAAAGATGACTTTCATGTCCAAAACAGCTAAAACAAAGTCATATAAGAGAAATAGTTCATGATAACCATAATTCTTAAGCTTGGATGTCCCCATTTTCCTGAATGGTCTATTCTGCTTTGGGCAGCTCTGGGCAAAGGGAAGTTAAAATATATCCAGAGGTGAGAGAAGCCTAGTTTAGAAAAAGGGAAGATGTTTAATTTCATTCATTTTAATTCTTATACTCTTTCCATGAAAATTGGAAGCTTACTAATTTTACATAACAGAGTAAAAAAATATAAAAATTTTAGAATTAGTCTAGTGAAATAAAAATTTCTAATGAGTTATGTGAATATTGAGAGATAGATCTCAATCCTGGATATGGAACAAGAAAAAGGAAACACTAAAAATATTCAAGAGGGATTAAAAAAAAACCTAAAGAGGAAGAATAAAGATGCTCAAAGATCAATACATGTATTTATTGCCAAAAAGACATAGACCACAGGTCCATCACTCTTCTTCCCTTTCAGAAAAGCATGATCCTAAATTAATCTGCTCATGGTGAATTCATAGTTGGGAGTATAATGCAGTTATTTTTATTAGAAGACATCAAATCTGAGACACCAGGCAAGAAAAGTAGATAGCGCAGTTTGTTTATTGCTGCTCAACACAAATCCATGACACCTTTACTTATCTGTGATAAGGAAGGAGCTCTGTAAAATTGTTCTTTTTCCCACTTCCCAGACAGCTTTAGGATTTCTCTTTTTGGTTCAACCAGGATTAGGCATCAGGAAATTAGAAGGCAATTGGAAAGAAGGCACTTTCCCTCATTTTTCTATTTCTTGATGAACCCTCTCTACCCAAGCTTTGGTTGCAGCACATGTTCCAGACTTTAATGATTTTTATCAGGACAATTGTGTCCAATTTCTCACATAAATCCTCCTCTGTAGGTGAATAGAATGAGTGAGGGCAAAAGGTGAGAGATCACCAGCCTCAGTGAGGGCTAGTTGTGGTGGACAAACGGTGGCAGAGATCAACAGAAGCACTGCAAGGTGTACATATCATGTCTGAACAACACAGCTAGCTGCATGGTCTCATTTTTCCATCTGTCCTGACTTGTCACATTTAAAATTAGTTTAGTGAAATAAAAATTTCTAATGAGTTATGTGAATAACGAGAGATAGATCTCAACTCTGGATATGAAAGAAAAAAAAGAAAACACTGATAATATTCAAGAAGAATTTAAAAAAACTAAAAAGGAATAATAAAGATGCTCAAATATCAATACATGTACTAATTGCAAAAAAAAAAAAAAAAGCACCATAGGTCCATCACTCCCATGTGGCAGGAGAGACATTAGAAGGTGGCTTCTTCACTTTGGGCCACTGGTCTCGAAATGCTTGAGTTCAGCATGGTCAAGATATTCTTCTCTAATTCAAGTTTATAATTTTGATATAGAGATTGAATACTGTACTTTTGGAAATGCCCCATGTAAATGAAAAGCAAACTGGGAGAAGGAGGAAGGCTGTGTTCCAGGAGTTCTGACTTTTAAAGTATTAATTACATGTTGTAGAACAAAACACTATCACAGAGGGCCTCACCCTAAGAGCTTCTAACCAATTGGAAGGACTTTGTATTTTGAAAAACTGGGCATCGTTTTGAGTTTCTTTATTTCTACTATTTACAATAAACGTTATTTATAGTTAATAAAAAGGAGACTTCTTTTTTACCTTGAGGCCATAATGCTAAGCAAAATATGGCAAACCTAAACATAAGTAAAGAAATTAATAAATGAAAGAGGATAGGAAACAAGAAGGCAAACTTTTGAGAGGAGAGATATGGTTAAAGGGGTGGTGAATGATCAAGATTGTTGTATGCATGTGCCAACTTGCAAAACTGAACTTCATTATTCTCTATTATTATTATTATTTGATTATTATTATTAGTTTTTGGCGGAACCGGGGGTTGAACCCAGGCCCTTGCGCTTGCCAGGAAAGCACTTATTCCACTGAGCCATCTCCCCAGCCCTCATTATTCTCTATTTCAAATATACACTGATGAAGAAAATACAAATTTAAAAAATCTCTGTAGTTTAATGCAACAGGGATCTTTTTGGATCTGTTATAAATCATACAACAAATTACAAAACAAGACAGAACAATCCTAGTTGTGTTTTATGTCTACCAAAGACTCTATACATATGAGTTATGCTATTTACAGATATAGAAATATTGGAAAATAATGAAATTATAGGAATGATTCATTTTCTTATTTACACTTAAAAATTGCTTCAGATGTCATATGCCTTGTAATTTTTTCATTTAATTGTTGTAAAATAAAATGAGTTTTATGCATTTTTATTATTTATTTATTTATTTATGTATTTATTTATTTATTTTGGGGGAACCAGGGATTGAACTCAAGCCCTTGCACTTGCCAGGGAAGCGCTTATTCCACTGAGCTATCTCCCCAGCCCCATGCATTTTTATATTATGTTGTTTTTCTCTTTAAATTCCAGTCTATTTTTTCTTACAGTGATGTCAGCTGATTTAAAGATCATATATTGGAGGCCAAGGAGATAGCTCAGTAGAATGAGCACCTGACCAGCAATTGCAGGGTCTTGAGTTCAATCACCAGTACCTCATAATAAATTAAATAAAGATCATACATCTACATATGAAAATATACATATATGCAAAATCCATATATATATTTCTGATATTGCAATATACCAAACATGTCTGTGCATGTGTTTGTGTGTGTGTGTGTGTGTGTGTGTGTGTGTGTATGTGTTTATGGGCCTTTAAAATAACCAAGTTGAATTCTTGTAAAACACTTGCTGAAATGTAGGTTCTATGACAATGTTTTGATACTTGGAGAATAGTACTAGGACTTTTCATAGCCAAATCCAATGCAAGAGAATATTCATTTAACTCTTTGATTCTTTTATATTTCACATTGATAAATAGCATATTTTGGTAATATTATAAATGTAATAATTTTCATCAATGTCAATGGATACAGATAATTACTAGTTTACTAATGTATAAATATTTCTGCAATGACTAGTAGATAAATTAAAAATTATATGAACATTATACATTCATTTATACAGTTATGCTATTCAAAGCAAATATAAAGGTATTATCTGTTGGGATTATGATTCTCAAATTTAGGAATTCTGACTTTATCTGCTATGTAAACATCTATAAAAGTAAAAATAGAAAAAGAAAACTTGATGAATATTTACTTTCTAAATAAAGGAGTATAATCAGTGTATAAAATAATTAAAATTAGAGCTTAAAATTAGTATATGATCTAAGATTTGAATTGCTTTAAATTTTTCTTCAAAATGAATCCATGTTTTTAAAAAAGTACAAACAAATCTTTGAAAACGTATGCTTACTAAATGATAATGCATTGATTTAAACATTGTGCACTTAAATGATTGGTAGACAATTGCATATTAAATATTTGTGAATGCTCTCAAGAAGCATTCATAAATATTATGATTGTAAATATTGAATGGAAAGAGGAAACATATTCACTGACCATGAACAATATGGTAACAATACACTGTAAAGATACATCAGTTTTATTTCCTTATTTAATCTTACACAGATCCCATCGGCACTCTGCACCTCAGTGCCTATTTCATTGATATTAAATTCATAGTGCTCATTTTATAGCACTTTAGAGCAGGCAATGAATTGCTTTGAAACCTACATACAACATGAAAGTGCTTATAAAACTATAATTCAGGAATGGGTTGAACCCTCAGGATCTTCAACGAATCAAAGAGCACATTAATCAGAATCCATTACCTGATTCCAAATGTGTCTCCTTATCACAGAAGTGAGAGATTGCAAATAATACACATATCATACTCTCTTTAGTTGGCATTAAAAATTGAGTTAGTAAGGATGGGATGTTACCTATGAAATGGTGAAATTATTTTTTTGCAATTATTTCTATTTCAAAGAAAAAAAATTACAAAAGATATGATTTTGAATGAAAAGGTGCCCAGATGAGCTTAAAGCACAAAAACCACAGAGTACATGAAGATCATTAGATTTATTTATTTTAACCAGATTTTATTGGAGACATATATATATATGTCTCATATATATATATAAGTATTATTCATCACAGAAAATTTATGCCTGTATGTAATCTAACTTTCCCCATTTTCCTACAAACCATTTTTTTTTTTGTACTAGATTTCAAACTCAGGACCTTGCATTTTTTTTCAGGCAGGGGCTTATGCCACTGAGATATCAGGCCATTAGATTTAAAGGAAAGTAATACCATGGAGTTGGAAAAGGCCAAACAGGTTATGAGAGGTCAGTCCCGGAATGCTGGACATCTGGAAGGGAAAGATATAATAAACTTTATTTTTGGAAGAAGCATAAGTTTTATTTTGAAAATGTGTGCAATGAGACTTTACTTGACACAGTATTAGGTACAAAAAAGATTTCCAGAGAAGCTTGTGAGGCAGCCTCTTGATCAGAGCTAAGATCATTATAAGGAGCCCAGAATAAATCAAATATAGGAGACAATGTGCTTCACTGAAAAATGTGCAGGGGCTGTCCTATTCGGGACCAAAGGAGAGGTGGCTGTGATACTTTTAAAGATAGAAAGTTTCTCGGTTACTTCACCCAAAATTAAGGAAGAAAAGACTTATTTAACTTACAGTTTATGGAGGTTTCAGTCCATACACGGCTGGCACCAAAGCAGATTGGCACATGGCAGAGGGCAGCAGTTCAAAGTGGCACAAAACAGCAAAAGCAGCAAGAGCGAAAAGGGAGGAGCAGCGGCAGAGGGCAAGCCTCTTCCCCTGCCTTGTATGGCATTCAGGCTCTCCACCCCAGGGCGGGTGAGGCGCTCACACCCATAATGCCAGAATTTCATGGCAAATTAATTGAAAACTCGAGGAAGCTTGTCCCATGACTGCATGAGGCTTAGGGCAGGGCAATATCTCCACACAAATCATAACGGAAAATATTATGAAGAAAGGAAAGAGAAGCCCTTTGGAATCCTGGGCCCACTAAGGCTAGCGTGAAATAATGATGATTACTGTAGTGTCTACCCGACACAGTGCTGGGTGAGTGAGTGCAAGGCAGGGTCTCGAGAGCAGAAGCGGAGCAGTTGACTGCGTCATAGCGCCAGCTTCCACATGCTTGACCTTAGGAATGAATGTGTGTGATGGAGCGAGGTTGAAGGACAGGGTCTGGGGTGTGGCATGAAACAGGTAGACACTCGTTTATGAGAGCAAAGAATCCCAGAAGCTGCTGAGTGCAAAATTCAGTCGCCCTTCACCCTAAAGGAAGGTTTTATGTTCCGAGAGGGTTGAATTCAATGTGTAGCCATTGCTGCTGAGGGTCACATTCTTGGTCCTTGTATGGCTGGTATAGCTCTTGCACCGGAGAAAAGAATACAGCAACATCTGTCTTAATGACTGAGGTTCTGCTGGTTCCGTTTTGACTTTGTGTTTTATATTGATACATATATTGTTTTTTGAAAATCAACAAAGGAGATATTTATGCTTCATGTTATTCCCCTTCTCCCCCATAAAGATATTGTTTTACTATTTGCTTATTATGAACAGTAATACATAAAATAAAATAACCTTTCCTGAATTTCCCATGGTAAACAGTTACCTTGGCAACTTCAAATGAAAAAGAATTTGCTATGTATTTGACCTCTAATCTTTTACTTTCAGAAATAATGAAGGATTCTATACAAAGCCTCTACAGATTTATAAAAACGAGAATAGTCTGTCCCAAGATAAGTATATTTTGTATGAAATAGTCTGTAAGGTAAAAGAGAACCACAATAAATCCTACATAGACACAGATTGATTTTTGAAACTATTACTTTTCAAGGTTGATTTTATTAAAATTCCCTTGACAAAAGTTAAACTAAAATCTTTTTAATGTCCCTGAATTTTAAGTTCTAAAAGCTAATCTTTGCTAATGTGTGATTTTAAAATGATAACAAATGAAAGTTTTGTATTTCTTTATTAAATAAAAAAGGAAAGGGGGCTGTGTTTCCATATGAAAATTTTGAAGAGACTCAGCTCAGGCCTTTCTAGCAACATCTTTCTGTATGGCTCTGGTCCTGGCCTATACCTTTTCTGGGGCCACTAACACTTACTAAAATCACCACTAACTAAATCTTTCCTCTATTACTTAAACTCTGCAGGGTTTTCTCATAGGGAAAGCAGACAAATGTTAATCATCATAATATTTTCTTTCAATGTTTATATTTCTCCTTACTCTCTTTACCATAACTACTTGCATATGAATATTGTGAGTAAATAGTCTTCAAAAAACAATATTCTAGTCACATTTATTTTTATTTTTATTTTATTTATTTATTTATTTATTTTTGCGGAACCGGGGATTGAACTCAGGCCCTTGTGTTTGCCTGGGAAGCACTTATTCCACTGGGCCATCTCCCTGGCCCCTTTAGTCACATTTATTAAACAATTTAACTCTCAGGTTTTTCATATTACTTCATATAAGACATATATATTGAATATATCACATGCCGCATATGTACATCATATACCTTATTATATATTATATATTATGAATAATATAAAGACAAATAGCTAAACAAGTTTTCTATATAAAGTGAGGCACTGAGAAATAGTTAAAAATTTCTATTATTTAAATATTCTTCTAATTTCTCAGTTTGCTTTAGCATCATATTATTTTAGGATGCTTACATTTTCTTATTTTTTATTTTACTTTTCTGTATTTGTAGATATAAGTCCTTCTGTTTTAAGTATACATAAATTGCAAATGATTACCCTCTTGTAAGCAATTGGTCTCTCCAAATTGAAACATTGCTGGATACTTCATTTATTTCACACATAGTAGTTAAACTGCATTTTATAATGTATTTACATAATTTCTTTGAGTAATTTATTGATGCTATTCTTAGCTAATGTGCTCATTTTATCTTGTAAATGCAAAAGCATATATGTTTTTTTCTTGAATATTTCTTGTATGTATAAAGCTATTTTTTGTACTATTTCATCATTGTAAAATCCTGAAAGATACTTTAAAGCCATGCTAAATGCATGAATTAGTTGTTAAATTTTCAATAATGGGAAAACGAAATAATTTTTAGAAGACATAGAGACTTACTTTTCATCTCAATGAGGCTATCCTTTGAGCATATTAATGATGCAGAGGCCAACTAGATAGCTCAGTGAATTAAAACGCCTACTTAGGCAAACTTAGGCAAGCTTAGGCAAGCACAGGGACCACAATTGGATCTCCGGCACCACACACCATGCCTGCCCCACCCCTGGGGTGTGCTGAGCCAGCTAGAGTCTGGCATAGTGGCTCACGTCTATATTCCCAGCACTGGGGAGGCTGAAAACAGGAGGATCACTATGAGTTCAAGCTGTGTAGTAAGACCCTGTAACAAACAAACAAATTTTTTTAAAAAAGAAGATGCAGAGAATTCTCACAGGAATGATGTGATTTAAACAAGGTGAAAATATACCATTTAATTCTAAACCTACAGAACCTTCATATAATTAATGCATGGGAAGCAAAGAGGTCCTGTGGTGCTGATCCAGCCTTGACCTTATATTTCTCAGGCTGGCCCTGGGGTGCAGACACCTGCCCCTCCACTCGTCTAACTGTGGCTCTTGGTCTGTCTTGATGGAGATTGTCTGCACAGTGAGATTTCAGAGCTATTTTACTTTAATATGTATCCTGTCCCTTATTGTATTTAGGTGACCTTGCCAGTTCCCCTACAGCAACGCCCCTGTATGGTATGAGCAATGATTGGTGCAGGCACCAATCCTTACAGAAAACTAATACAGTAGTGTATTATAGATGGGGAGAAGAGGTGTTCTTATCTACCTACCATCTGATAACCTGAATGGATATGCAATATTCCCCAGTGAACCATGAGGCCGTCCACCCACACACCATGAGCTCCACCTGAGATTTTAAATTCTGCTTCATAAGACACGACCATTCAGATAAAGGTGGTCACTTTTTTATGAGCACAATATTTACACTGACCATACTGTGAGATAGAAGGTAAATTTGGATTCCTATAAAATGACTGATAAAATGTAAGTGATAAAAGTGATATGAAAACTTTTCAACCCTTGCGTCCTTATTTGAATTTATTGGAAAATAAGAGGTTACATTTAATGTAAAGATGAATTAGACTAAATAATTTAACACAGGCCAGCCAGATTATTCAGTGGATTAAAGCACCTTCTTCAGCAGACTCAGGGACCGGGCTTCAATTCCCTTCGTGCCATGCAGGCCCTGCCCCTGGGGCACGCTGAGACAGTGATTGAGAGTGGACATGGTGGCGCGTGCCTGTAATCCCAGTGCTTGGGAGGCTGAAACAGGAGGATTATTATGAGACTGATCTTTGTAGTTAGGCCCTGTGTTTCCTGTACTAAATACATTAAAAAAAGAATTTGTCACAAAAAATTACATCAATAATATTTACACTATTCATATTTAGGGAAATCAAAAGCATATATTGGGAGTTTTGCTCATCCTGATAGTCATCCTGACTATCCATATGTTATGTCATTTATTGCAACTTTGTAGCTCAGAAGTTACCTCAATATTCAAAAGTTTAAAATAAATGCAATATTTCTTGTTTTTATCATTTTTTACATGTTTGATTGCTGAAAATTCTATAGTTTAATAGAATGGGTCCTAGCCATTTGTAGTCATTTAAACTAATATATAATACATTTAATATATAAAAATATTGTTAGATGTATTTCAAATAGTCAGTAGTTATCAGTAGATACCATGGATACAGGATTGCTCTACTATTCTGGAATTTGTTACTGGGAAGATCTATTGTAAATAATAGGTAATTTATGAAATTACAATAGATTAACAAATTTTTGTAACTTTTCAGCCCTTAAAATATCTTTATATTCTAAATTATATTTTTAATTTGACAGAGTGTACATTATATTGAGAAATCACTGCGTTAAATGACAAGGCGGGGCTAGAGAGATGGCTTAGTAGAATAACTGCTTCCCTGGTAAGCGCGAGAGCCTGAGTTCAACCCCCCATTCTAAAAAAAAAAAAAAAAAAAGAGGCAAGGCAACAATTCTCATTTTGAACTGTGCTTGTTTTTTTTTTTTTTTTTTTTTT
>NDGN011488106.1:0-13726 GCA_002564285.1 Tympanoctomys barrerae
AATAAATAAATAAATAAATAAGCAACAGCACATATTGCATAAGACATATCACTTACTCAGCTTGCCGAAAGCACCTGTTGGGTATACACTTTTTTTTTTTTTTTAACTTCTTGCAATAGTCAGTGGCCTTCCAAGGTTCCAAGTACCAGACATTGGGAAACTACTGCCTACAGTGATGAAGCAAAAATCATGGCCCTTGCGTGGCCACAGCTCTTTTCTTCCACAGCCTTGCCATTGATCACTATTAATGAAGACACTTTTTTCTCCCCTGTGAGCTTACACTTGGTCTCAGAAGACTTCTTAGCATACCAATGGGCTGGCCCTGGCAGACAAATGAAAAACCCCATGTCCTCACTGAGACATGTTAGCCGAAGTCCTGCCCGGTGTGCCAATCCTGCCAGCCTAAGGATCCAGTTCTGCCCCCTCAAAGGGCCACAGATACCTTTTCTCGTCTCCACATAAAAGTCCACCCTATGCCAGAAGGCATCCGTGCCCCTGTTTTCTTTCCGGATCCCTTATCTCTTTTACTGCTGTCTTGCTCTCCCGCCCGCCTCTGGCCTCCGATGCACACTCCTGGCTGTGCATTTGTGAGTGTCTCTCTGAAGAGTGGCCCAGTGCTCACAGTGTGATCTGAACTGGCTGGATGCAGAGATTTGGCTGTCCTATTGGCCACCGCAGTGGGTGTTCAGTAAAGGGAAGAGTGCAGGGCAAATGGTTGCTTTGACCACTCATTTCCACTGGTGAAGAGTCCACTGTTTCTTAGGCACTCGGCTTACAGCTGTGGCTTATGCTGAGATGTATTAGTTTGTATTTATTAAAATTCGTTCAGTGTGCTGCATCTGAAAGTTTTCAGAAGTTTCTTCTCAACAAAAAAATGCTCAAAGTGCTTTGCACTACAGTTTTTCTAGATAGTTCTTTTCTTTGTAGGCATCAGTGGGGGTAAGATCCGTTTCTCTGAAGACTGCCTCATTGGACTGTGCCCTGGGGAAGTCATCAAGAATGGCATGACCTTGGCACTAGACAAATGTCTGTCTAGAAATTCATTCACATAAAACTCCTAGTAATATCCCTCAAGAGCTTCTGGGGTTTTTAACTAATCTGCCTTCCACACCCCATTTTTGTCTTCTAACTAAAATTGTCTGTTGGGCACTGAGCCATAACTGATTGGAAAGGGTGACTGCCAGGCCAACTGTAGAGTCCTTTCCAGAGGTGTGCTGCTGCCTTTGTTGCCCTCCTCAGCCAGGAAGACAGCAGGCTTTAGCTGAGCTAACCAGGTCCTTTCCCTCAGAGTTGAACCCAGAAGTACAGAATTTGACTTAGAGCAATGGAATTGTGGGAGGCATGAGATGAATGTTCAGTGCAGACTCACAGTTCTGTTTATACCACTCCCTTTGAAGTCTGACAGTGTGTTGGCTTCTGGATTTCCTTGGGATTCCATCTCTTTATTATTTCATGTCTTTTATGATCCTATCTTTTTACTTGAGCTACTGGTTTGCTAAAATCAGGATCTCTTCTAGCTGAACACCTTCACCAAGTGCTCCCATATCTTGCTCCCATACTTCATCTTACCTATCTGACATTGCCTTACTAGTAAGATCTTGCTCTCTAAAACTATGCCTGGATTCTGATTTCTACTATTTGCCCTGTATCCACCCACCTGAAACTCACTACAGTTACAGTTTGTGCCTAGATGTCCCTCTAAAACTTCATGGACTCATAGGTGGGGCTTTTCACAGCTGGTTGGATCTAGGATGTGTGATATTGGGATTAAGGGTGTGTTGTACTAAAGGAGTCCACTGATTGGAATTAGAATAGTTTTGGGTGTGAATAATTGAAGTCCCATCCTAGATGTGGGTGGGACCAGTCAATAGGCTTAGCACCTGGATGCAGTACGAAGGGAGAAAGGGAAGCAGGCTGCTGCTTCCTGCCCTGCCTTGAACCGCTTCTTCTCTGTCATGCCCTTTTGCTGTGCTGCCCTGCCTAAGAGCCAGTGACCTTGGACCAAAACCTTTACAAACTGTGAGCTAAATAAACTTCTTTTAACTCCGAATGTCTGGTAGTTTGCATCAGCAAAAACAAAAGTAACTAAGACAAGGGCTCAGACTGTTTTGGTACTTCACATCTCTTTCTCTGAGAGAGGGGGCTCCTAGAGAAACAAGTATCTTTACTGTTCACTGGCCCTTGGTCCCTGTGGGCACTTGGCCCACACCTGCAGGTCCGCAGTGCACAAATGACCCTCACCTAGCTCCCCAGAAAGTATCTTGAGAGAAGGAAGAAGAATGTCACATGTGGGTGTAAAGGAATCAGTTACATATTCCTACTTAATGTGTTCCTTCCCAAGTAAGATAATTTCCTGAGTCAAGTGGTTTCATCCTCCTATTCAGCAGACAATGCTAGAACCCTCTGGAAATGATTAAAATGCAACTTATCTTCAATTGTCCATCATTTAAAAAAATGCATCAAAATGACTGCTTACAAAAAACACATAACTTATTACAATATTCTTAAAAATCATTTTCCCGTAACTGTTCTCTCACCGTTCCTCAACAACCCTTTACGAAGCTCTTGGTGCTCTCATGACACACACTTAATTGCACCATTCCTGAGTTTCCCTAACCCTCACAAATTCTCCACAAAAACTGCTTCCTCTTCGGAGATGGTCTCCCTTTCTTCAGAATTCAAGGTTTCTGAGGCAATCTCCTCCTACACATCTATATATTTCTCTCCTACTTCCTTCCTCCCTTCCTTCTCTCCCCTTCTTCCTTCCTCCCTCCCTTCCTCCCTCCCTGCCTCCCCTCCCTCTCTTCCTTTCTCCCTTCCTTTCTTCCTCCCTCCCTCCCTCCCTCCTGCCTCCCTTTCTTCTCTCCCCTCCCTCCCTCTGTCCCTCCCTCCCTTCCTTCCTTCCACACCTAGAGATAGGAACACCTCCAAGCCCATGCTGATTGGCGCCAGTCTTGCCCACTGTGGGAGTCCTGGCTTCCTTCCCTTCCCTCCTCTCCCCATTTCAAGGTATCTCACTGGCCAGTTATGAAAGGCAGGTTTATACAGAACCTAAAGGTTCAAAGATTTGCCAGATTCACAGAGGTTTTCATATCAGGGAAGAACAACAGGCCAGCCATAGGAAGGCCGATCCCTTCACCTCTTCCCATAGTGTATAGCACCCTCCACTTCTGATGTCTACAAACTTTCCCCACAGCTAGCCAAACAGACATTTTGGGGACAGAATCAGAGTGGCTCCTTTCTTCAGAAAATGCTTTTATATCAGTTCTCTTTTTCCTTAACTTTCTGCCTTGTTCCCCCAACGTGAGAAGTGGCTTTCTTCTATCTCAACCTATCTGTACTATCATCTGTGAGTGCTCCGCTTCAGTCAGTTTTCCACCTTGGATGAGGAAAGCTCCATGTTTGGGATGGGAAGGGAGAGTTGGTGGCATGGAGGACTGTGAGGAAGGAATCAGGGATGGCACCAGGGCTCAGTCACAGTTGGGAGTATTCAAGTCTGAGAGCAGTCGAGACGAGATGCAAGCTCCCTGGAGGGGTCTGGTCTCAATAGAACAGGAACCACAGCCAGGTGCTCCTGATTACCTCATCCTGCCCACAAGGCCCGGGCTTGACATGCTGGGATTAATTCCATGCTTCTGGCTGGAGGCAGAGAAGCCGCTTCATTTACTAAGGTCTTTCTGTTGTCAGCACTTTTTCACTGGTCTTCTGCTCATCTGTGTCCTTGGAGTTCCAGGTTCCTAGCAATTACTGGGAGCCTCTCATGGACCACCTTAACAGACTCCCTGAATTTGGGTCCTCCTGGTGTCTAATCTTCTAAGCTGAACTTCAGATAACATTGAGATAGACAGGACTCTGGGCTCAGGATTCCAAAAAGTACCACTCAAGAGTCCTCAGATGTGAAGAAGGAAGAGACAATGAGAGATACTAGGTAAAAAGTAGAGGATGCGAGTCACAATAGGCAGCATGTTTGGGAGGCTCAAATTCAGAGTAGGTCAGGATATACACAAGGTAGGGGAGCAAAAGGCCTTATCTCATTTTAACCAGTGCAAGGTCTAGGAGAAGCATTCCAATGCCCATTCTACAGATGAGGCTAAAGAGTTGATGACCTCAAAAGTCAGGCTATTTAAGCAGAGAAGCCAGAACTAGGACTGAGGGCTCATCTTGGTGCCCACAGTTAAGCCTGAGCTCAAAATAACTGCTTCAATCACCCAACTACTCAAAACCTATGGCCATCTGCTCTGGCTTGACACATGACTTTCTGTTAAGAAGCTAATGGTTCTATTTTCAGGCTTTCAGAGATTTTTTTTTTTTTTTTACCCAGAAAACCCCTTTCTAAAGTCTCCAGAATTCTTTGGCAGCATCTTTCTAACCTCCTCTTTAGTCCTACCATGCTATTTGCATTCCACTTTGTCAGCATTTCCTCCATCCCCCCACCATGGTCTCACATTTCTGAGCCATGTGACAGACACCATGCAGATGGGAGCTGCCTAAGGCCTTCTCATCCCCATCTCTAAGTCAGTTTTCCGTCTTGCTACAGAATGACTAACTAGTAATCAGACTTCCATGAAAATAACAAATGGAGACAATTATGTGTGTTTTTTAAGAGAAGGCCTACTGAAGTGCATTTCGTTCATCAGAGTAGAGATGACCCAGCCCACGTTCTGGAACTTTCCATGGCACACCAGCCCACATTCTGATACTTTCTATGGTGCATCACAAGACCAACCTAGTCAGTCCATCTGCAGGGAGTAGGAGGTGCCCAGGTGCTTCCCTGGGAGCCAATCAGAATTGCTAATAGTATACTGTCTGGGAATAGTTTCGTGTATTGTTTAAATCTTTTACATTTTGAACCTGTTTTTACTTTTGTCTTATAATGCGAATTGTGCTTTTATTTAAGACAAGGACCTTCACTGAATTTTCAAATTACACATTCAACTAGTTTTAAAGGTGGTGGAACCAGCCCTAACTTCCCTGTGGGCCATCCATTGTATCTTTCTTTCTTTTTTTTTTTTCTTCTAGGTTTAATTATACCCTTGAACTCACTTTGTAGCCCAGGGTGGCTTTCAACTCACAGGGATCCTCTTGCTTCAGCTTCCCAAGTGTTGGGATTACAGGAGTGGGCCACCATACCCAGCTCCTGCAGGTTTTAAAGTCAGTTATCTCTAGAAATTAGTTTTGTTTCAGAATTTTGCCATTATATTTCTCCCTGTCAGATGATTTTAATAGAATGAAGGTTCTCAGTCTGTAGTTTCATTGTTCTGTTTACCTTCCTATTTGGGGAGATACATTCTAGCTAATAGAGAAAAGGAGGAAAATAAGAAAGTGAACTGCCTTAAGTTCAACGCGAACTCAGATCAGCTCGCAGCAGGAGAACACAAAGGATGTTGAACACAAAGGATGTTGTTACAGAAAATGTGTTACCTTGAGTGTGGGGAACACCAGGGGAGGACAGGAGTGTCATAGAATCCCTGATCAGTCAGGGATCCTGTGATGTTGGTTTCAAAATGGAATTTGTCTTCAAATCCCAAGATTATAGATTTCCTTCCAAATTGCATGATCTACATGGTTTAGAGAACTGTTGAAAAAGAAATTGCTTCCCATATTTTGATTGACATTAAAAACACTGTGAAAATAGTTTGGAACTTGATCTCTTTGAGGGAAAGACGATAATCAAGCTATAGCTTTCCCCTGCAGCTTTGTTCTCACACATACTCAGAACCATTCCAGGGAGAGAAATTCACAGAGAAGCCTGTTCTCATATATCACTTCTAGAAGGAGAAAGAGGCATTCTCAAGAAATTGTCCCTCAACTCCTAAATACAAAAAGAAAGGCCATTAAATGACTCTCAGCCCCAAACCATGGTATTTCATAGGCTAGAATCCAATTGAATCAGTCACTGGGTGTCTTTAACATCTAGGTTGTTAAAAATGACCAGGTTCACCCCTCTTCCCCCATGCTGCCTCATCTTTGCTTCAGTTCTAGCCATACATGTCTGGCTTCTCCGAACAAGCTAGGAGGGTTTTACTATTTCAGTTTACAAGCCCATCTGCATAGCCGTGTTACCAGGAGGGATCCAAGAATACCAACCACTTTGTTCTCATCCACTTTCTTGACCATGTATTGCCACAGCACTGAAACTCCCCCGCCCTTTACAATAAGGTATTTCTAAAAGGAGTTACCGACTACTACCGGCTAGCTTCTTGTACTTCTGTTTAAGATGCCCAAATACGTCTATCTTGAAATTAAAGCCTGTCCGCTTCCTTTCTGGAACGCATTTCAGATATAGATCTTTTCAAGTTCCCTAGGCATACTCAGGCACACTTTCAAACAGAAAATAAGACTTCTTAAGAAATAGTTTGTTAGGTGCTGTAAAAGCACACCCACTAGTATATGTATCCTTTTTGTTATTAAGTTTTATATAGGAAATAGAACACAGTAAGCATCTTCTGTCTTAGCAAATATCCGATCAATGACATTAACTCAACTGGCAGTGGTGCTAGAATCCTCCTCAGACCTTATTTTCTTGCAGGTTTGAAAGTATTCATGAATACTTACTGCAGAGTAACATAGAAATACCTTTGGTTAAAAAGCTATCACTCTTTTGGTTCCTCGTTAGCTAAAAATTGTTGCCATTATTTTTAAAGCAAAACCTTTTAAAGTGCCTGATAATACAAGATACAGGAGAACCCTCTAGGTGAACAGACTGCTAACCTTGGCCTATAAAACATTTCCCCACCTCTCTCTCCCAAACAAAAGACCACCCTAATCAAAGTTCCCAGTGCCCCCGGAACACAAGTTATTGTAATCACTTCTCTTGACCCGTCTCTAGAAACAAAATCTGAAATCTCATCCTGTTTGTCTTCCGGCAACATTGGCAGGGCAACGGACGTCCAGACCAGTTCTGGGAATTTACGTGCTTTATTGCCTTGAACAGTCTTGGCTAGGAATGCTGACTGTGACTGGAGAAGGTCCCCAGCTTCTCTGAAGGAGAGAAAAAGAAAAACCTCCATTCCTTACCTCCCTGAAGCTGCAACTTCTTCCAGAGGACGACACTGGAAAAGAAGGACTGATTCCTTTAAGGGAGAGCACAGCGAGAGAGCAGTAGGCAGGCAGGCAGCCTAGCGCACAGTGCCCTACTCAATAAAACGCAGACCGCCCTTCTTTGGCCCCTCCCCGAAGTCCACGCTAAGCGAACACATAGCCCCTATGTTTACAGTCACAGGCGGTGGTATGCATTGTCTTGCAGTTTTTCTAATAGGCAGCCAATGACGACACCCAGCCAAGGTAACGCAGTCTGCCTGAGCAGATGCCTGTCATTCCCTAAGCATGCTCAGGAAATCACTCATCAGAAAAACCAAGACCTAAAAAGCTCTGAAACTGCGAGCAGGCTGCCAAAACCAGCCTGCTCCATGCCCTTTTTTGGTTATCCTTAGCAGAGCCTCTGGAAGTGGATTCATTGTCAGGAACAATCATGAGAAATGTGAATCTTGGAGAAAGAGGCTGTCTTGTAGAACACAAATGGAGCTTTAGAGAGAAAGCACAGCCTATGAGATGAGAAGCTAGCGTTAGGTTTATGGGGTGGGAGTGTATTTCTTTTCAAAGTTCTTGCACACACAGAATGAATTTAAATTGTTATGCAATTTGAAAACCTGAAACAGACAAGACCCAGGTCTGCCTTACAGACTAAATTCTAGCCTGGAAGAGCTACAGCCTCCTAAAATATGTCTCTCTGTGTTATGAAAATAATTGACCATGTTGCTCAGAATAAACCTCAGTAGTGTTGGCCAGAATAAGCTGCAGGTCAGAATTCAGCTAGCTAGGCAGGGTCCTAAGGCTTGTGTAGGCTCCTGGGTTTTCCCTGTCTGCCTGCTTCCCCCCATCTTTTGTGTTCTTGATGGTGACAATGAGGAGTTAATGCTTGAAACTGATGCCCAGTAAAGAGCCATGGAGAGACCCAGCACCTACTTTGGAGCTGGTATGTGTAGGTCTGCTGATATGCATAGGGGCCTGAGATGCCTCTCTCTCTAGGTGACCCAAGGTCCTAGTGACTTCTGGGTTACATCTAGGAGATGCTGAATTAACATGCAGCCAACCATCCCCCTCACACATTCAGTCGTGGTCTTGTATGTTTCAGAATTAGCCAAGTTAGTACTTTACTCAAGAAAACATTTCCTCCCCTCTGGAGCACCTACTGTTTGTCAGCCCCCTGGCTAGGTCTCATTATTGCTATGTGTTTGGACATTCTTTCACCACCCACCAAGAAATTTTAAATATTTTCCCTGGCTAATTACAACACCAGATGCTTGGTCTTCAAAAAAATTAAGATTTTACTGAAAAAGCTGTTCCTTCTTTATGAAGATTTAACTTCAAAATGCTCTCTATTTATGAAAAACTCCCTTTCCTTAGTGTCTAATTCAGAACACTTGAGAACCATGGGGCGTTTTGTTCTCCAGCCTTTTAGTGATAACAGGTTACCCAGGAGTACCTGGACTGAATCTGTACACATCTCTCTCTTAGGGAGGCTAGAGAGTCCCCTCCCCTCCCTTCTTCCCAACTGCCATTGCCGCCTAACACAAAACAGCTACACTGAAGGCTACATGCATCACAGAGGGCAAGTGGGCTTCAATATCCTAAATTAGAAAGTAGATGCTCTTTTCCAGAGAAACAGAATAAACAGTTGGTTGGTGGGAATACTCTAGTCAGTGTTGCAATTCAAGGTCACGAAGCTCCACCAGCGTTTGGGGAACAACACCATTTATAAAAATTGTTCCTAGGGGAATATGTCTTTTGATCCCAAATAAATGATTAAAAATAAACTTGTGGAATACAGCCAGTGAGCATCCCATATGTGGACAGGTTGTAAAGACAGAATCCCATTTTTTAGTGTGGTAAATGGCCAAAACCCGAAGACTCTGCAGGGCCAACATCAGCAAGTCCTGCCAGCTCAGTCGTGATGTGAAGGTACAACTCCTGTCCAGAGATGTTCCAGGCACATAATCTGTGGGGAGAATCACTCCGTAAATCATGGAAGCCTGTTTAAAAGGCTATTTTCCACTGCCGCTGTTGACTTCATTCTAAGCCACTTTCTCTCATGTTTCTTAGGAACGGCCTTTGGTTGAACAACATCCGGGCACAATGTTACAATGTATAAATGAAACAAATACCAGCTTTCTAGAGGAAAGAAAATGTGTGCTACCAACGGGGAAAATATTATCAACAGGAAACATGGAAGGGACATGAATTTTGCATGGTTTTTAGAAGATAAAGAGCTAAATATTTTTGGGTTATGCCTTTGGAAAAGAGAAGCATGTTTTCCTAGATAAATTTTGAGTAGTTCATGTATATGCAGGGCATGATGGACAATCATTCATAAAGCCTTCTTTATATATTTGAAATTAGACTTATTGTCAGAGAATTAGATTGGAAGAATAAATTTCACGTATAATTCTGGGGAGTGAACCAAGAGACTTTATACTGAGCTACATCCTTGGCTCAGTTTTTATTTACTGGGGCAGTTTTTATTTGCTAAGGGTGTTCTGGACTCAAGCTTGCTGTTTGCCTCAGCCTCCCAGAGTTTTGTAATTATAGCAGGTGTTATCATCCAGCCTTTCTTTGTTGTTGTTTTCAGTTTTTTTCTTTTTAAACACACAAAAACAAGAAAGAATGAAAAAGAAAAATATATTCACTTTCTGCCATGGGAAACTTTACTTTCACACTATTTTCTTTTTCCCAGAGATCATCTGTAACAGCACTAAAAAATACATTGGATTATATAGGAAATTCGTATGGAATATATTTTCCGCTTTTGCCACCCCAGATAAAGAAGACTTTGTCTATCTTAGGATAATCAGGGTATAAAAAATCTAAAGAGACATTTGGAAATATCTGGATGACTCATGGCATATTTTTGGTTCTCAGTGTTTTCTATCATGTAGATCTGTAGCTAGCAATTATATGTTTTTTCTGTGTTGATTTGGGAAAAGTAAAAGCAGGCCCTTTTTTTCATATAAAATTACCATCACTTTATTCAGCTTGTGAGAAATAAATATTATTCCAGCATAAAAATATGTACTTTTCTAAGTAGAAAAAAATTGAAACTTTTTTTTTTAAATGTATTTGGCACAGGGGCTCACCGTGCAGCTGAGACTCATGGTGATCCTCCTATTTTCAGCCTTCCCAGCGCTGGGATTATAGGTGTGTGACACCATGCCTGGACACCATGACTGGCTCTGTGCATCCAGGGAAGGGGCCAGTGCAGCATGTGTTTCCCCAGATCAAACCCTGGTCCCTGCGCTTACCTAAGCAGGTGCTAAGTCTGCTGAGCTATCTTGCCAGCCCTAAAAATGGAAACTTTCAAAAGACAGTGAAACACTTTTTTCCCCCTCCTTTTAGTCAGACATAACCTTCCCAGACACCAAAGCTTATGAAAGAAGAACAAATTGTAGAATCTTGATAGAAAAGTTGGATAACAATATACACAGATACACACACATAAAAAATTTTGACTAAATGCACTTAAATGTAGATTTTCAAAACTTAGCAATTGAATTCAAAAGCATATGTAAAAAAAGACCAACATAGGGATGGTTGAAAATCTAATATTTATTCATCTACTATAAAATACTAGAAATTTAAGATTTTTTGAAAGCATGGTAAAAAGAAAGATCACCTAAATACATAGAGAATATATGTGGTAAAATTAATAATCGTTTATAAAAATTTGTCTTGGAAAACTAGAAAAAGAATATAAACACAATGAGAAACTTTAACTGGAAATCTATACCTAACATCATGTTTAATGATAAAATGTTAAAGACATTTTTTACAACCAAAGAAAAGACTGTCTCTTCCACAATTAAAGAAATATGCTGAAGATCCTAACCAAGGGAAAAAAGCAGAAAAAAATGAACCTCTGGGAATAGAAATAAAACAAATATCTTTATTTGTATGATATGGTTATTTGTGTAGAAAATTCAAGAGCATATACTAAAAGAACTTGTAAGAATGTTGGATGTTCAAGTTCAGAATGCAATAGTCCAGAGTTCCTTTAAAAGCCTACCTCTAATTCTTAAACACAATGAAAATTATGCTATCATAATACCAAAAAGTATATATTACTTGAGAATAAATGTGATAAAATATGCCCAAGAAAGTTGTAAAACCTGATTTAAGGACATAACAGATTCAAATAAATGATGAAATATATTATATTCCTGGATAGAAAACATTAAAATTATAAAGATGTAAATTATGATCAAAGTAATCTATACTTTAGCTTTTTAAATTGCAATTCCCAAGTGATCTGCTTTTAGAACTTGAAAAAAATAGTAAATACAAGAAATTTAAATAGCAAAAATTGGTAATGAACTTTTAATAGGTCATTTCTGATTAAGATAAATGTTATTGGTGCAAGAATAGATGGACTGGTTAATAAAATAAGACAGAAAACCTAGAGGCAGATTCAGACACCAATAGTAATATTTCAAACAGCAGTGATGTATTAAAGTCACAGAAGAAATCATATTATTCTATTAATGGTCTTCCACAATGGATTACATGGAAATAGTAAACTTGGATTCAAAATTACTACCCTAAAATAAAATAAACTAAAACACATGAAAAGCAAAAGTTGGAAATTATGAGAAAAGATTATAAGCCAGGGGGGTGGTGCATTCCTGTAATCCCAGTACTCAGAAGGCTGAGGTAGGAGGATTGTTGAGAGTTTGAGACCAGTCTGGGCTACAAAGTGAGCTCAAAGGCACCCTGAACTGCATAGCCAGACCCTGTCTCAAAAAGACATAAAACAAAAGAAAGAAAAGATTATACATGTATATTTTTATCACAGGATATGGAATATTAAAGACTGAATTTATAAATAAAAAACTGATGTTTGTGGGAGTGGCTAAACATGGCAGACTAAATGAATAGTGCTTATTTATTTCTGTTCCTTCTCTAAAACCTCACCAAAATGATAGTTAAGCCTAAAAAGCATACATAAATCCCACAAGGCAGAGTCCTGGAATGGAATCAGCAGGAATCCAGACATCAGACAAGCTTTGGAACATGGAAAATGGACAGATGGCTGGTAACTGACTTAGCAGAGCCAAGAGAATGAACTCCCGTCCTGTGTACTGGGAGGCCAATGAGAAAGATGCTGATTCATGCCTCAGACTGGGGAAAATCTCAGGATTTGGAAACCTTGGGAATTTCTGAAGGTATGGAATGGAGTGGAGAACTGGTTTGGTTGAAAATCTAGTAAGAAACTGAGATAGCCTCTTATAGCCAGTGCTAGGTGAACACCACTCTCAACAGGAGAGAAAGCTGGAATTTTATTGTGTATTCCCTGAAGAAGAGGGCTTCACTCAGAGGTTTCAGGCAGAGACTTCAGGAGGGAAGAGGCTACACATTGAAGACATTCCATGGGTTTTCATCAGCACTAAACATTTTTCACATTAGCACTAAACAGGCTCTTCACCTTCCAGGGTCCCCTCACACTAATGTTCAGAATTGCCTTCTGTGTGTAGGAAACCGGCGGATTCCACGCTGAAGAGACTGATGAGACTATGCAAAACAGACCTGCAGGCACAAACAGTTGAGGGACCAGTGAAATAACTGGCTCTCTGTCCAAGGCCTTTTAGAGACTAGCATACTGGGACTTCAAATCAGCTGCTGAGAATCTCAATCATAAATATGAGCACCAAGCTAAGGAAAGCTCAAAGAATAGAATGAGCAGGAGGAAAAGGAATTCAGTAGAAGCAGGTAGCACAGGAAATGTAAGAGTGCTTTGAGGAAATAACTTTAAAAACTATAATTAGGATTCTGAATGAGATAAAATAATTTATTTCCATAAAATAAGAAAAAAGTACTTTAAGAGTCACTCCTATGGGATGCTTGTATGTCTTCCTTAAGAATTCAAATTAGTATAGCCATTATGAAGACAGTAAGGTGGTTCCCCAAATAACTAGAAATAGACTTCATTTTGTTTTGTTTTATGTATTTGGTACAGGGTCTCACTATGCAGCTTGGACTCATAGGGATCCTCCTGTTTTCAGACTCTCTAGCACTGGGAAATGCCCAGTCTTGGTGGCCAGCTCAGCGTGAGGTAGGGGTGGGGGGTGGGGGCACCATGCGGTAATGCAAATCAAACTGGATCCCTGGCCTTGCCTAAGCAGGAGCTTAGTGTGCTGAGCTGTCTTGCTGGCAAAAACAAAACAAAACAAAACAAAACAAAACACCCTACAAATAGACCTGCCATACATTTTAACAATCCCTCTGATGGATATTTATTCAAAGGAGTTTAATTTATTTTTCCCCCAAAGATCTTAATTGACTTTATTTTTAGTTCTAAAATCAGGCCACACATTGTTCCATAAGAGACAATGATGTTGCAATAAACTGAGCAAAGAGATTGGTCTTTTAGGCAGAGAAAAACTAAGGAAAGCAAAAACAATGAAAAACAGATTGTTTATTTCAAAGTTACTTTATAAAGTTAAAACAAAGGGGACTTCATTATCAACTGGGTCCCTTTTGTTTAATTGCTATTAGTCTCTCTGCACCTTTGGGGCCTCTTGTGAGCCTAGAACATGTCATCGCCACCTTTCCTAAGGTGGAATCACAAGGCATTTTTGTTTGCATTACTGTTTTTTTTGTGTGTGTATTTAGTACAGGGTCCACAGGGTCTCACTGCACAGATCAGACTTGTAGTGATCCTCCTGTTTTCAGCCTC
>NDGN011488107.1:0-18151 GCA_002564285.1 Tympanoctomys barrerae
ATCTACACACTGAGAGATTGTCCTGGGGTGAAAAAAAAAGGTGAATCAGCGGGAGCAGATGGGCCAGCAAGATAGTTCAGTGGACTAAACATCTGCCTATGCAAGCTCAGGGACTGGGGTTTGATCTCTGGCACCACATGCTGTGCTGGCCCCACCCTGGGGCACACTGAGCTGGCCATTGAGTCTGGGCATCGTGGCATATACCTATAATCCTAGTGCTGGGAGGCTGAAAACAGGAGGATCACTATGAGTCCAATATGCATAGTGAGACCCTGCACTAAACACATTAAAAACAAACAAACAAAAAACTCAGAGGGATGAGATGCTAGGGCTGGGGACAAGGCAAACATTGGGGGGTGGGGAGTGTGCAGCTTTTATTGCCCAAGTGAGAAATGAGTTTTGCATGACTTCCTTTCTGTGAGCCCCTGCTGGTATTTTTGTTTTATATATATAGAAAAACATACACAAGAACACTTGGGATTACAGAGATCAAAGTCTTATCCAACCAGAAGTCCCTAGATCTGATTTTTCTTTAAAAAAAAAAAAAACACACAGCCTCTTGCATCTCCTCCCAGGGCCTTTTAACCCCTCTTGTTCTTAGGGCATCTTCAATCACAGAGATAAAATGGCTAAAGGGAAGGTGTTTGTAATGGACAAATAATTTATTAATCAGATGAAATGAATATGATCATTTATCTCCTCAGTACCTTCCCTCAACCAGGGAGTTGAGACTCATTGAGAAATAAATTGAGAATGAGGCCAGTATCCTGAGAAAGAGTTCAGGTTGGG
Organism: Tympanoctomys barrerae; assembly: GCA_002564285.1. Lineage (NCBI taxonomy): Eukaryota > Metazoa > Chordata > Mammalia > Rodentia > Octodontidae > Tympanoctomys > Tympanoctomys barrerae. Next base: position 790 of record NDGN011488107.1, read on the forward strand.
GCATTTTCTGTGAATAGAGGGTCCAACTGCAATAAAAAGAAGATCTGAAATGAGTGAAATACTTAGTATAATAGCTCCAGGTAATAATTACTGGAGAGAAATGAAAATCAAGCAATGAGGAGGAATATGTTTTCCTCTGATGAGAATGAGCTGTGTGGCTGAGGTCAATTCCTGGAGGGTAGATTCCTGAGGGTGAAGGCATCCACGGCGGAGAGGTTTACCTGTAGTGAAATCATGAACGTCTTCTATCCATTCATAGGAACAAGAAAGCATCTCTAAAGATATCCTTCTATGAACATTTGGGTGCACATCTGGGTGCCTGTCAACTTCCACTGCACATATGATTAGTCTAAAAAGGAAAGGATATACCTAGAACTTTCTATTGGTCCAGGGTGAAAAGGTATCCAAGTGGTCCTCATCAGCTTATTCTATAACTGGAGAAGGGTTTTGTATTCCTTTCTGTATGTGAATAAGGAAATAGCTAACTCTGTTGCTGCCTGTAGACATCTCGGGATGACAAAGGAAACTGGTCTTATAAGCAAAAGAACACCAAAGAAAACAAAACGGAGGGATAGGAAAAGCTGTCTTCGGTGGCATAATTAGACTGCTGGTATCATGTGCTCAAAATACCTTTAATAGTTAGGTCTTCACGTCATATGCTTCTCTATAGTGCTGATAAACACTATAGACTCCAAAGGTGAAGATGTGCGCCCCTTGTGGTGGAACTTCCCAACTGCAAAAAGATTTCATGTCCAACTTCTTAGATTGATTTAGGTACTTAAAGGCTTCAATAGATCTGACCACACCCTCATCAGCTAGAGTTGAGAGCGGTGGCACTCAGGGGGTATGATCTCCTTCAGATGAGGCTCTTGGATGTGAGGGTGATCTGGCTGTGACATCTGTCACGCTATTGATTGCCAGGGTTGATTTAGCTGATTTGGCTGGGTAGGTGGGCATCCCCTTCCTCCCTCAACGCTCCACATGCATCCCCCCAGAAGCTGTATGTTCCATCAAGGAGGATGACCACCCTGGATAGAGGAGGATCGTTCATCTGTCAAGGATATACAAATAGCTGTGCTCCCCTGTTAGAAGGTCCAAACAAGCTCAGATGATGCTCTTGAACTGCCTTTAGACATCACTGCCCAGAAAGGATTTCACACCAAGAACAGCCCCCCAGACCCAAGAATCTGATTTTTCTTCTCAAGAGAACAGAGTTAGCCAATCATAAATTCACCTCACTAAAACAGGAGGGTGTTGGGCTGCAGGTGAAGAGTGGTTGTTCCCTCTATACTCAGAACTGCATCCACCCACATGGACATTGGCATTTTTACCCTCCTGACCCCGTTGCTTGAGGAGATGAGCTAGGCAGGTAGTAGCTATACATTTGAGTCATGAGCCTAGTGCCCCAAGAGGCCAACTTGTAAGCAAAAACATGCAGCCACCTTTCTATAGGGCAGAGGCATGAGCCAGAAAAGGCTCTAAAAAGCAGGCCCTGAAGGAAGCATGTGTAGTTCAGCTGGCCCTACCTCTGAGGCATGGTCTGAAGCCATCTTGTCTAGTCATTCCTGCCATGGATGCTTGAAGAAGACTCAGAGGTCCCATGCTGGCCACCATGATATCTAGTCATGCCCACTGTGAATTCCTTTTCTTGGCAAAGTGCTCTGCCTTTCTCATGAGACATTTTCCTTGCCTCCTTGTCTCTCCTTTCTCTTAAATCTGTTTCCCTTTAACCTCTCCTCCCTTCTCCTTCTACTTCTTCCTGCTTCCCAGGATCTTTGTAATTAAGAGATTTTTCCTCAGTAAAACTGAGTTATCTGTCAGTTGTTAGACTAAGTAGAAAGCCTGCCTCAGGGCTTTGGCAGGCTTTAGCCTCAGTGACATGTGCCATGCTTTCCTTCTTAGAAAGGACACAAGTCTTGTGAGATTTGGCTGCTTGCGCATAGTCTTGCCAACAGGAGAAGTAAGAGCTTATCTCTGTGATCACAGAGCTTCTCTATGTTCCAGAATATTCCCTTCCCACCTGCCTGGAGCCCACATTAGTCCAGGCAGTGGAAACTCCTACCCACTGTACACCAGCTTCCTCACATGTGAGTCTCACAGTTTTGCTCTGAAGGGACTCAATTACCAGAGTCACCAGAGAGGTTCCATGGAGCATGTTCTGCCACATACCCGAGATGTTTTTCAAGTTTCATATTTTATCTTCAAAGTTCACATGCTTTTCATCAGAGTACAACACAAACAAATGCTCTCAACAAAGTAGAGCTAGATAGATTTATAAAATGTGCATGCCCGTGTCAGTAGCACCCAGACAAAGAAAGGGAATATTGGCAGTGTTCTGATGTATTTGTTGGCTTTCTTCAGTGTGACCAAATTCTAGAGGAAGTCAATTTAAAGGAAGAAAGATTTATTTTGGCTCAGGGTTTTAGAGGTTTTGGTCCATGGAAAGCTGGCTCCAAGTGACAAATGCAATGGAAGGGTATGGTGGGGTAAGCTGTTCACCTCATGACCACCAGGCAGCAGAGAGCAGGAAAACACCAGAGAGGATGGGACTGATGTAGTCTCCAAGGTCACACCCCATGACCTACCCCCTTCACCTAGACTCCTCTTCTCTGCCACTTTTCAATAATGCCATCAAATCATGATCTCAATGATTATTTGACTGATGAAATAGAACCTTCATGATCCAGTCACTTCAAAGGTCAGTGAGCAACCAAGCAGTCATAGCACTGGGAGGGGGCCTGCTATGTAACAACTCTAACACCAGGCTCCCCAGTCTCTCTTTAGGCCACTGATGACAAACCTTTTAAAGCTATCAATGATGTACTCTTTAGTGGCATCTGTGTCACTGGCTCACCACCATCGTTGAGGGTTCTACCCCCAAAGGGAACACCCTTCTTAGCATATGTTTTGCATCTCTCTCTACTTGAACTGTTCTTTGGAGAAAGCCAAGATGACCCTGTGGCACTGACTAACCAGCACAGCACTGAGTTCCCAGGCAGCAGAGTGCAGACCTGCTCCTTGCTTAATGTTTCCAAAAGCTTCATGGGTATTACTATTACAATGATCATTTTACCGTGAAGGAATGGACATTGAGAGAGACATGACACATCCTTGGCCCCTGAGCCAAGTTATAAATCACTGCTTTGGGAATGCCAACGAGACCCATTGAAAGTTGTTTCAGTGGATGGCATTCCCAGGGGATTGCTGGTGCCCGGGTTGTCCCAGCAGGTAAATGGATTTCTTTGGAGAGCCTCAAGAGCATCTTATTAGGGACCAATGGGGGTGTGAAGTCTAAGTAATACTGACTCCTGGAACTTAGTCAAGGGAATACTCAATATACAAGCTGCTTTAGTGACTCTAGGCAGCTGGACTGGGGAGGTCAGTGTGCCTTGGCTGTCCTCTCCAGAGAAGCAGGACCTCTGAACCAAGTAGGACCATTTGCTTCCTATATCCATGATCGAATACTTAGGGGGCCTTCACTAGAGGCAGAGAATAGGGTGTGGTCTGCCCCCTTAGAATGGCTGAGTGGGTTTCAGCTGTCTCCCTGTCTCTGAGCCTTCACCCCTCTGTGAAATATGAAACTGGAGGATATGTCCCCGAAAGACCCATGCTGTAAGCGACAGTCCTTAAGGAGGCCTGCAGGAGATGTTCTGCCTGTGCTGAAGCACCAGGACTGTGTCACATGTAGCAGAAGAGCAGGCTTTGGCTTCTCACTGAAGTCCTTTTTTTACTAGCTCCAAAGGAGGGTCCTAGGTTTCAGTTCAGTGGGATCAGAGGAGGGTCCCTGGCAAGTTCTGGGGATGCAGGAAAACCTATACCTTTAGTGCCCCAGGGAGGACCAAACCAATTTTTTCCCCCTAAAATACAGTGAATTGGAGAAGATAATCTTTGTGGCTTTTTTCTGAACCCCCCCCCAGAAAATCTGAATCCTGGAGAGGTTGTAGAAGGGTATGGTAGAAGGCTTGCTGAGAACTTTATTAGCAATTCAGACTGCATTAAATTAAGCATGGTGCCAGGGTCACTCTACTCTCTCCTCGACATACCACTTTGAGGCTTTCATTCAGGAGGAAGATCCAGAAAGAAAAGACGTCAGGTGAGGCACAGCTACAGTAGCTGAGGGTAGTCTTGGGACTGTGGTTCTCCACACTGTGGAGCAAAGGAACCAAAAGTGAGAGCTCTGGCACGTAGCAAAGTTGGGTTCAGTGGCCTTACATCTGTCACTTCCTATGACTGTGCCTCAGATGCCTCCTTGCAACCCAGGAACAGCAGGAAGACCATGTGCGGTGATGCATGACAGGTGTCTACTACAGTGTGTGGGGATAACAATGATGATAATGGTGATGATGATGGAGGTGATGGTGATGCTGCTGATGCTACAACTAGCTGAGTGGCTTCATGGGAAGAGGGAGGCTACATGGAAGTTAGAGGGAGGAGCATGCTGACTATCTAAGGGTGGTCCTTCTCAATATTCAAGCTGTCTCAGTGGTAGTGAGCTCGCCATTGCTGGAGGTGTTCAAACACTGACTGAATGACCTAGTCCTAAACCTTAAGGGTCATCTTCAGTCCTTAGTAATCCTTTCACCATTTTTTCAGCTGACAGATAATCATGTGCATTTGCTGCACACAGTATGACGTTTCAAAGCACGTATGCACTGTGGAAGGGCTGATGCATGCACACATGGCCTCCCCTCATTCTCTCCACAGAGCCTGCAGCTGGAGAGCATGTCCTCAGCAGCTTGGCGGGCTGTCTGCTGGACTTCATCTAGTAGAAAGGGAAGGGGTAGCTATAGTGGTCCCAGCCAGCGCCTGCAGAGATCAACTCAAGGACTCCATCCTAACTCATCTTCGTGCTCAGAAAGGCTCGCAGAATGTCTCCTTTGGAGCAAAGACAGCAGGACAGGGACAGGAAGGGGCAAGAGGAGGTGGCTTAATAAAAAATCCCAATAAAGCTCTGCAGCCCCTGGTGGCCAGGGGCAGGTCCTGGGCACAAGCTTTCCCTAGACCCACCCACAAGGGGGTGCTGACTAATATTCCTGGAGCTGCTGCTTGCTCCTGGGTTCATTATCCACACGGAAGGGGCAGAGAGGTCCAACACGGCTCCGTATGCTGCCTGACAATATTGCCAAATTGTCCCTGTCAGCCCCACCCCAGCACAGATACCCACCCTCCCCCCCCCACTCTAGACCCTCTGCAGAGAAATGGGCTTGATTCAATCAGTCACTTGCCTGTGGGACTGTCTGGGTCAACTTATTATGGGCAGATGCCAGCTCCACGGAGGCAGGCAACCCTGGTGTGGAATTTAGAGCAAAGACTTATTAAAGAGAAGCAGAGAGGTGCTAGGATAGGAGTTCTGCCCCCCAGAGCAGCCAGCCCCAAGTGGGCTCCAACAGGGAAGGGTGGGGTACACTGGTGGAGAGCCCTGGGGAGTGCTCCCTGCTGCCGCAGCTCCTCCTCTGGCAATTCAGAGCTGGCCTCCCTTCTCAGGGAGCTCTAGTGGGACAAGCCCAGGCCTTGTTCCCTCTACCCGCCCCCTAATAGAAAGCACAATGCTTGAAGGAGTTAGGGCTGAAAAAAGCTAAGTCTGGCCAATTTGAGACAGCCACACAAAGGGCTGGTGTGGGACCGCCCGGAGTGCCTCGATCCTCCGCTGCCTACAAAAGGCAGGAAAAAGGAGCGCAGAGTTTGCAGTTGAGCTTAAAAAACAAACCTGTGAAACAGAGACAGCCCCCCCCCCTTCCCCTCCTCCAGCATTAGCAGGAGGGGCTGAAAACATTTGTTCAGAGAGAGGGCGGGGGGAGCAAACTCTAAGTGCTTCTGCTTCCTTTTTTTTGCCAAATCATGCAGAAGATGCTGGCAGCTGCAAAGATTCAATTATGCACAATGCGAAAAATCATTTACAAAAATAATGGCACTCGAAAAAAATGGCCTCTCCAGAAATGGCGTGGAACAATAAATCCGTTAATTAGCTAATTAATATTCAATTGGGGTCAGTGGACTTAATAGAACCTTTCTTGGAGACCCAAGAAATTCTAAACTGCCGCAAGGCGCCTGCCCACTGCCATTATCTCGGGTGAGCAGGCCCTTATCGGGCTGCCAGCTGTCCCCGAACAATGCGGGTCCTTATCAGCTGGGGCAGCAGCCCTGGCCGCTCACTCCAGCTGCCTCCGCCCAGAGGAGCATACAGCCTCTTGGTAATTGATATATGGCGCAGCTTTGTCTGAGTCTGTTTGCTCTGCTGGTATTTAAGGCAGCGCGGGCCCCCTGATTGATTGCCATTGGCCAAGTTTCTGCTGTCAATGACAAGCTGTCAATGAGGGGCCAGCCAATGGCAAGAGCAATGTTCTTCATGCCCCAGTCATCTGGGTAAGGCCAGAGGCCCTCTACATGAGGCAACACTCGCCCCTGGTTTGGGCCTGATTTTGTCGCACTCGTGGAGCACGAGCCTAAGTCCTCATAGGCTTAGGCATTTGGGTGAGCAGGCAGCCTCCCCTGCCTTGCTTTGCTTTCAACTCAGTCTTTTGCTCAAGAACATGAGAAATTGGGCCACACCTGTACTACTTGTACTGAGTCAGCTTTCCATGCTAGATATAGTACCTAACCCCCCCCGCCCCCATATAAAGAATGAGAGGGTTAATTTAGCTTCCAGCTTCCAGGGGGTTTGTCCATGGCTAGCTGACTCTAAGACAGAAATGGCACCGCAGTAAGGCATAGCAGAGGAAAGCTGTTCAACCCATGGTAGCCAGGATGTAGAGAAAGAAAGGAGGAGCCAGGGATAAGAATGTGTCCTTCCATTTCATGCCCTCTGTGATCTGCCTCTTTGGACCTGTTTGAATATATGAGATATTTGGGGGACATTTTAGAGCTAAATCATAACACTACTCTAAATGTAACTAACTCATGAGCTTGTGGCATCCTCCACCTGGAAGGCTGGTAAAAGAAATAGCTCAGAACTTGAGCCTATAGGGACAGGACCAGGAGCCTGTGTCTTGCCTAACTCCCTGGCAGACTCCCCTGCTGAAGTCTGAGAAGCAGCTGGCAAGCTCAGTGTTCTGGCCTCTGGCTGTGCCTTAGATCCACCTGGTTGGGAGGAGGTGAGAATTAAGCATACACATTTCTGAGCACTACAGTCATATAGGGTCCTTTGTCCTGGGCCACAGAGTGTCTATCTGGTTCTTAAGAGAGCCAGAATGCCATGGTTTCCCCTTGGGGAGCCTATCCAGTATAGAACAAGGCTGCATGTGACCAACAGCGCAGGCAGGCTCTGGCTCAACAGGGCTCCACCTCCAGAAATTCGTTGGGAGACACAATGCATTTTCCATAGAAACAATGTTCTGCTTTGGAAAGCAGGAACTTAGGCTGGTCCCCAGATACTGTGGTACCCAAAGTACAGCTGAGTCTCAGCAGCCCTACTTTGCAGGAAGGGTCATGGATCAGGAGAGAAGGAAGTAGAGAAAGTCAGATAAGAAGGTGGAGGGAGCTTTCCTATTCTCTTGCCAGGGCTCAAAGCACCAAGTCAGCCTTCAGCTACTTTGCCAGTGAACAGTTGCCCTATGTTCCTAGCATGTCCCTTCTTCTCCCTTCAACTTCTGTCCTGTTCTTGCATCTTCTGGGAGGTCTCAGAATTTAACAGCTGTATCTTTTCCCTGCCTTTCTCTAGCTTAGACCCACATGCCCAGAGCTGCAGGCTCTAGGGGACCAGCTTGGTCATGTCTCAGCATGTGAATGAACAATCACAATCACAGAGGCAGAAGGGGCTGAAAGAAGGATCTGGACTTGGAGGCAAGCCTGGGGCAAGGTGGGAGGGACGGCCCACTGTGATTGTGCACCATCTTCTCTCAGCTGCTTTTTGGGAGAATCAAAAAGAAACAAGGAGGCCATGAGGCAAGGGGCAAACACCAAATATAAGTCAGCTCAAATTCACTGCCTGGATCCAGTGCTGTAGGCCAGACTCTGCAGGTCATGGAGCTTGGTGAGCGGAATTTAGAGCCATACTCTTTCTAGAGCCACGAACAGGTGCAAGGAGGTCTGGGTATCAACAGATGACAAGACCTAGCTATGGGGAGAGGTCTGGGGCTTGTGGCCAGAAAATCCTGGCCTAAGAAGAGGAGAGTTTTAAGCTTAGAAAGATGAACTGTCTTGGGCAGGTGACCCAGAGGGATCTTGATCCCCAAAATAATTAGAATAAAATGATCAGTCCTGGCATCCACCATCTGGGACACTGCGGGAGACCAGAAGGTGGGTCCAGTGCTCTTGCTTGCTTCAGCAGCAAGTATATAGTAGGTGGGCTCAGAGTTGCTGAGTTCCTTGCCCACCTCCTGGACCCATCCCAAAGGTAGTCAGCTGATCTGATCAGTTCTTTTGTCTTTCAGGTGCACCAGCAGGGTTGCTCTTCCTGGGTCATCTCCCTCCAGAAACAGGGACCTTCAGTACCTCAGGTCCTGTATGTGAGAAATGACAGGCACTTCCAGAGCTGTTCCCCCCGCTGCACGAGAAGCCACAAGCTCTATCTGATGTGGCCATCAGTCACCGGCAATCAGCCTAGGGAAGAGCATAGCTGACGCTCAGGGTCCAACCAAATGAGCCTTGCATCTGTGCCCTTTCTGGGGTTCTTGGTGTATCATAAGCTGCTAGAGAATATCAAAGGCAAGTAGCCATCACCTATCACTCAGCTAGGTTCAGGGCTGGCATTTAATGTGTTAATTCAAATGATACCTATAACCTTCTGCTACGTAAGCAAAAAATTGACTTGAGAAGCCATGGGTTAGCTCCAGTTCTAATCAAGTAAGCAATTAGCTTTGAAGCTGCCTATGCACCAAAACAATTCCTTCTCCCCCAACCTATGCTGCATCAGTGACTTTAGTCTTCATAGGACTTCTGGATCCCTCCCCAAGACAGTCTTCTCCTTTGGACAACTAGGCTTTGCCCTATCTCACTGAATCTTGGAAGTAGAAGCCAAAACTTGCTTAGCCCTGGACTAGAGCCTTGACCCCAGGCCCTTTGGGAGAGAATGAGCAATCTCAGGTCATGGTTACTGCCCTGCACAAGCTGGCACAAGGGCCAAAGATCCTAGTCTTCTTTTTCTGGGCTAGGTCTGCTCTGGTTATGTTTAAGGAGGCTCCCACAGCCAGCTGCTGGTGGGAGAGTGAGAGGCAGTGACAGAACATGGTTATGGAAAGAGGCACCAGGAGACTGAGAGACAGACTTAAGAGAAAGGCAGAGAGACCTCAGGAGGGCTGGCTGGCTTGTGAGAGGGAGAGAGAGCTCCAATCACTGGATTACCTGGACTCCTTTGGCTGACATAGAGACTTCCTATGCCAGCAAGGACAGCTGCCAGGATGGCAGTTGTGGTAGGCTGGGTGGGACCCTGGAAGCTTTCCTGACTCCAAATCCCTACACTGACCTTGAGTTTCTGGCTTTTCCTGCACACAAAGTGGGCTCTTTCTTGAACATGGAGAGGATGGAATTTACTCCCAATTCTCCTTCTACTCATCCTCAAGACTATTGGAGCCCTGAGCTTATACCAATGTCCACCCAAGTTTTTTTTTTTTTTTTTTTTTTTTTTTTGTGGAACCGGGGATTGAACTCAGGCCCTTGCGCTTACCAGGGAAGCGCTTATTCCACTGAGCCATCTCCTGGGCCCCTTGTCCACCCAGTTTTATGGATGAAGAAACAGAGGCTCAGGATGCAATCATTGCCCAAATTCATCCTATACACTTGGAGTCAGGAGACAGGCTCAACAAGCCAGGGCCAGCCTCCCCTCTTTTGCTTTTAGCTTTGGGGCTATTGCTCCCTGCGCCCACTTCCCTCACCCAACTGTCTCTGCTGCAAGGCACACAGGCCCCAGCACCAGGAAAAAGAAAGTTTCTGCTAACCTGAAAACAAGCCACAGGAGCAGAAGCCCAGAGTGTGCCTGCGGAGTTTGGAGCTCCTTCAACTTCAGGACTAATTGCAGAGAGGCAGTGGGCGGGCTTTTGGCAAGCGATTAGCTGTCCCACTGCATGAATAATTTGCATAGAAAATGCTTTATTTTGGCAATCTATTAAAGGGCCCACAGTGCTGTGGCTTATCTCGGTCTCGCAGCAAGGGGAAGGCTTGGCTATCTCGTTAAGTTCTGTTGATGCATAACAATTTGAAATGGGCACAAGCTAGTATGACATTTAAAGATGCCTTCACTTAATTATATTACACAAACATGGGGTTGTTTATCCTTGGGAATAAAGTCTTTTTGAAGTCAAAGTTGGCATGTGCATAAAGGAGGGCATTTTAACTGATTTTTCAAGAGGGGGCCTCCTCATTTCAAACTTGGGGGGTTGCATTTCCTTAGGGCCTGGTAACACAGAGGCTTCTATGGCTGTGATGCAGACTTTGAGATTGCTTCCTTAGTTCTTCCTCTTTGGGGGTGGCCTACAGTTTGGCACTTAATAGAGTATTGTGAATAAAAAAGCTTATTAGAGAGGGGCAAGGAGACTTGCTGCGTGACCTTGGGTGAGCCCTTCCTATTCTCTGAGTCTCCGTTGCCTCCTATGCAACATGTGGGGTGGGGCTTTCCCATGCTAAGGCAATGCCTGGCACACCACACAGTATTTTGGCCACTGGTCAATTGATTCCATAAATGAAAACACAGTCTCCTTGATAGAAGCTGAAGGGAATTTAGAGACCATTACATTCTTTTTAAGGACTGGACACAGGATGGAAGAGGGGATGAGGAGAAACTGCAAGGGGCTTGCAGCTGCAGCAGCCATTGGTATATTTTTGTTCTGCCAAGACCAAAGACCTTAGAAACTGCAGTGCTGGCAGTCTTGCCTCACTTCTCTGAAAACTAGGAATTAGGTCCTGAGTGGAGGAGCTGCAAGGAAAGCCCCAGAGCCCTGAGAAGCCCGCCTTGCTCACAAGGTGCTCAAGGAAAAACCAACCGAATGCTGTGCTTGCAAGCTCTTCACCTTGAGCCCTGGAGCAGAGGCCAGGGTTGCCACAGGAGGAGCTCTGGACCCTGGGTGCAGTAGACTGACTTCCGTCTTCCATGTTTCCAATGAGAGTGGTTCTTGCCTGGGTCATTCAACAGAAGACACTGTGAGGTGGAGGGCTTTGTCCAGGATCCTGGCTTCGAGATCCTGTGTTCTTCTGAATCCAAGCTTTCTGGAAAACTGATTCTCATCTTGTCTCAGGAAGAGAATCTTCCTATTTTCCCCACAGGCTCAAAGACTACATGCCCCCACCTCAGAGGCTGTTAATATGCTCCTGCCTCTTCCTGACACATAAATATATGTGCGTGTATGCAGAGTGTGCGTGTAATTAATAGATACATTATGTTATTAAGAACAGAGATAACTCCCCTTCCATTATGATTTCTTATGAAGAAAATTTTCCATTAAAATAATTGAAAGAAAATGAGTTGGTTTTAATAGCTACCTTTGTATTTAAATGATGTAAGAGCACTCTAGATAAGTCTTAAAGAAATGCCAACTCCTAGACACGGTTCAGTAGCTTCATGGCTGATCTCTACCTGTTGTCAATCACTGACATGAATCCCCCAGTCTTGAGTAAAACTAATCCTCTGGGTATGTCAATATATTCACCATGAGTGAAAGCCTTCTTGCTGATCTTCGGAAGAATTCCTATCTAAATTGTAGCACTAGACTACCAAGGCAAGAGGGCAATTAAGCTTGTATCACCTAAATAATAGGAAGCAAAGGTCCTACCTACTGAGTGGTTTGGTCTGTACCAAACACGGTGTATGTTAAGGTCTTTTGAAGGATTATCTTTGTGGTTTAAAATAGCTGAATGGTGCCAATTTCATACGGTTCAACCTAACATCATACCATACACTTACCATTGTTATTACTCTTTGCATATTAAAAGTTAAGAAAATGAGGCACAGAGAAATGAAATGTTTTATCTGAATTGCACAGTGAGTAGAGCCAGGTGCCATTTTTTGAAAGTTAAAAGCTCTAACTCCCTAGGCATCCATCACTGACATTTTGCCTTTTACTAAAATGTTTGGTGAGTGTACACCTGCTTGAGTGAATATGGCTAAACCAAACTTAATACATGCTATGCATTCAATTAATGTTTACCAAACAAATTGATGAATAAATAATTAATATGAGGGTGCTGGAAGCTCTTGTTTCAGAACGTTCTACAGGAACAGGCTGGCTGGATAGCATCAGGCCATGAACACTTGACCTGCGACTCGTCACATTCTCTTCTTGCAATCTGACGCCTTACACTAGGTTTATTCCCAGAGTCACAAATGGGGTAGACACATTTGAATGATGAGTAGTAAGGAGATAAATACAGGGGTTACATTGCTGTCAAGGCAGAGCCCCAGGATAGAGTCATTTAGAGGAGCAGAGAGGGAGTGTGAAGAACCATCATGAGCCATGGTTGCTAATCTGAGAGAGGTGAAGCCTTTCTGGTCTGAATTTGTACATAGGCTCCCACCTAGTCTAGCTGAAAGTGGGCTATAAAATATCCAGTAACATCAGAGAGTCTTCATGGCACACCTATCACGTCCTGAGCACTTGGAGGCTTTCCTCCCTGAGGTTTGTCTTCTGGCTGTAGTAAACTCTGCCTGTTCACACCAGCACATACCTTCTTCTCTTCCCCTTACCTTGTCTTCTGTGAGGGGTCAGTGTGTGTCAGTGAGGCTTGGTGATTCCAGAAGTCACCCACCCCAGGACCATGGTATGAACTTTAATCATGTATTTTTCAATTTTCGGTCAAACATAACTAAAAAAAATAAAAGTGTATAAGATGGTACAAAGATGTACAATAAGTACAGCTGTATTGGAATTGAATACATTCCAACAGCAAGTAGGGCCTCGTGTGCCAGTGACTGTGGGAACTGTGGAAACTCAGCCCCTTCCTCTGTATTTTCTCTTTCTTCTCCTGGCTCATGATGTAAGTAACTTTGCTTAGCCACATGCTCCCTGCTCTTGCCATCCTGCACCCCTGCCAGAGGTCCAAATCAATAGGGACCCTTGGTTGTGGGCAGGAACCTCCAAAACTGCATGTTAGATAAACCTTTTCTAATTTAATTATCTTGGGTATTTCATTATAGCCATAGAAAACAGATGAATACAATTATACTCAAGGAACCTAAAGCCCCAATGATAGGTGCCCTTCCCAAGCTCTTTCAATAAAATCAGTGATGAAAGGACCAGGACACCAGTTTTTAATTCCTAGTTTAGACCCATAAAAGCACACCATCTCCTGAGATGGAGTGGAGGAGGGGAAAGGAGAGCTATGGCCACTCCATGATGGATCTGATGCAGTGGCAAATGAGTAGAACGCATCTGGCCACCAGGATCTACTTAAAGAGCACAGACTTCGTGAAGCCAGGGACCTACCAGCCTTGCCTAGATGGAAGAAAGCAACAAATAGGTAAATTATCTTCCCTACAACCATACTGTATCCTGAATAACTTATTGCTCATTTAACACATGTTGGCTGAGGGCTACCCGTGTGCCAAGAACTGTTCTGCAGAACTTCTGGATATGGAAGACCTGTCACAATCTCCAGGGGACCCTGTTGCTCCCTCTCCCTCTCAGCCTGGGTTTCACAACTCAAAAAGAGGAGACAGAACCTTGGTACCATGGACAGCTCAGTGTGGTGTGGAGGAGTAGGTTAGGCCAGGAAAAAAAAGATTCTTTCCACCGCCTGTCTTTTCTGAAACATCTCCATTTCCTGTAGGATAATCCAGGAAAACCTGATCCCAGTATATCCATAAAGGAAATTCAGGGATTTCTGTTTCCCATACATTTAAGTCAATCTGTAGTCCTAGCTCTTTGACATATGGCATTTGAAGGCCCACCAAGACTATATGGATATTCCACGGCTGCTTAGACAAATCACCTAGACACATTCTCCCTTGTTCCTTTCTCATCTGCTTTTCCTGTGACACCAACTATTATCCCACAACCCAATCTCTGATCCTCCCATTATGCTTTTGGACTTTGAGTTTATTTTGGGTGTTTCTAATGCCAGAAGTATAACTTATCCCCAAGTGGGATCTGATTTAGCTTTCCTTGTCTTGCTTTAGACAAGTTCTTCCCACACTGCCCTCAGACTTCTGCACCATCCATGTGGCTGTGCACCCCTGCAGGCTAAACCTAAATACAAGTGATGTAGGTGTCATTTTGAAGTGGCTCTCCAAGGAGAAGAAGGAAAAGCTGGAGTTTGATGACTATTTAAAGTCTAAGCTAGCAGTCAGAAGAGGCTGCAATTTGTTATTGGTAGAGAAAGGCATCAAAGGAGCTTCCATATGAAGGCTTCTATTCCTTAAGAGTTTTTTTTTTAAATGAGTGAAGTGGCAGGCAGTACAGCATGAGGTTAAAGGAGAATAAATTCTGAAATAGTTTCTCTGGAAAGCAGAAGACTGATGCAGGCACCAACAGAAGGACGAGTGGGTGGTGTTGGGGGCCTGGCAGAGAAGGTACCATAATTTGTAGGATTCTGCTTTGTGTATTTGGGAAATTGGCCCTAGTGGTACTCAGCTCCTATGTGCAGGAACAGAAAAGGTGGATGCTTGGATGGATCTATGCTTAGGAACCTGGTAACAATGGCAGTGGGGAAAGACAAGTCAATGGAGCTGGGTGTGTTGACAAGACAGTAGCAAATAGTCGATCAGTGGAAGGATAATGAAGAACCAATGCCAGAAGAAGATTGAAAGACTACCAGAAAAAGGACTTGAGCTACTGCTAAGCACAATTAGGCCAACAGTAGAATCAGGCAAGAAGGGATGAATATTGAAATAAATATGAGGCTTTGATCACAGGAAATTCTGAAAAATAAGGTCTCATCGGTAAGGAAGTTTGGGTAAGTTCAAGGTCAAGGTTGTGTTTATAGTCAAGAGTTGCTAAGCAGTATAAGGACAAGAAATAGAAGTCATGTGTAGGTGGAGGAAGGAAGTAGAGAAATTGGGAGCTCAGGTTATTTATTGGCCCCTTCCCAGAGATGCCAGAGCCTGCTGGTTCTCCCCACATGCCCCCTAAGACTGTGTTCTAACGTTCAGGGGAGAATTGGCAACTATACGAGCCCATGTTTGTGAGAGCAAAGACTTAGTGCCTGAGAAGCCCCATGCACCCTCTCCTCACACAGTTGAGCCCACCCCTAAGAATAATAGACTAAGAAGCAGTTCCATATGCTTCTGCTCTCAAGAGTTCTCTTGAACTACTCATAGGTCCTGGTTCTTGTCGCTTCCTCCCTGCCTGCTGTGGGATGTCATGGCCATGGTGATTTGTGAAAGATTGCAAAAATGACTGAAAGTTATCCTGTATTTTCCCTTTGACAGTGTGACTTGGAATATATTCCATCAAAAGTTCCACATCTCCACTTTTTCTGAGATATTTTTGCTATGTAGCCCAGACAGGACTCAAAGTGACCATCCTCCTGCCTCAACCTCCCTAGTGCTAGAATTAATTATGGGCATGTGTCACTATGCCCAATAAAGAGTTTTTTTTCTTATCCCTTCAATCTGGAGTGGATATTGTGATCCAGCCAAGATAATAAGGCAGAAAAGACATTGTGCAAATTCCAAGCCTACACCCAAAGAGGCCTTGCATGCTTCTACTTATTTTCTTTGGACCTTGACAAACTGTGTACTCAAGTCCAGACTAGCTTGCTAATTAATGACAGCTGTGTACCCAGATGCCTCTGCACTCCAAGCTGACAACCAGCCAGCTTCCTGTATCAGGACTATGAGCCAATGAGTGATCCCATCCTAAATAGTCCTGCTTCCAGCTGAGACTCACTGAAGAAGCTTAGGCTAGACCAATCAAACCAGACACAGATTAACATGGTCACCCAGCCAGTCCATGGACCCATGAAAACTAATAAAGGGTTTCTGTATTAAGTACAGCTTTTGGGAAAGATTGGTTTGTTATGCACCAAAGCTAGCAGATACAAAGTGGAAGCAAGGAGAGATAAGAGATGCACTATTCTAAGTAATAAAAAGATGGCATGCTAATATATAGTTGGAGTACCACAAGGCCACTACTCTTCAGCAAAATTCACCCCTTTTTCTCTTTCTCTGGGTTGATGCAGTCTCACACAAAGATGCATAACTTGCCAAGGAACTAAGAAGGACACATCCTTGACTTGCCTCCCAGTCAGATTCCTTTGTGTAGGCCCAACATGCCCAACTGCCGTCATCCTCCTTGCATGCCATCTGAGAGTCTGGAATTGTCCTTTCCAGGCAGCAGGCATTATGCTGTGCTATCTGCTGACACAGATGACTGGACAAGAACTTGGTACCTGACCAGGAGATGGAAAATCATATTGTTTGTTGCCTTTGAAAATTTGGCTTATAAAACTTTAAAAAAATATATCGGAACTAGAAGATATACAAGATGGATCTAGAAAGGTTTTACAGTAGAGTATGGTGCCATGAATTCTGAAAGGCCAGGGGTTTATGGCAACTGAGAAGTCAAGAATAAAATGGAGCTAGAACCACAGAAAGTACGTGGAATACTGTGAAATACCATTGATAACTGGTAGAGAAAAACCAGTCAAGAAGGGCATAGCTCAGCCCAGCTAATGACCAAGCACTGCTGTAGCCAGTGAGCACATGCCAGTGAGGGCCTCCGATCACCAGGGACCTGGAATCAGCTTTCACCCAGGCTCTTGGGATCCTGTCCCATTAAAGTTCTTGCCTTGAGTTTCTGAAAGCTGATTCCATGCTTAGGCACCTCTCTTTCTGGGCTGATCTGAACAATGCTCTTGCCTCATAATGGCCCCCGAGGAAACAAGCTTGTCTCCGAAGACTCTCAGCCTCACAGATGAAGGGGCAGGAAAACATCACTGCCCTTCTCTACATTCCCTATCTCCTTCCCAAGTCTTGGCGGGACAGCCCTCAGAGAAATGATCAACAAGGTGTGGGACTACAGGACAAAGGGGAATGTACCATCTGGAAACAGCTATAGTACCGACACCCAGGCCCCGTGGCCATCCCTGATTCAGCCTGTAATGTCTCACTGCCTCTTACCAACTTTGGAAAATACTCTTCTAACATCACATCTCCTCACATTTTGGGAGCCACCACCACCTGTGAGAGAATGGTTCTCTATTCTTTTAGCCTCTGACAAACTCCCTCTTTAGGACTCAGTTGTCCCAGAGCAGAAAGACCCTACAGAGGCCAGCCTGTGCCATTTGGAAGTGGGGAACCAGAGACTCTGAAAGGAAAGTACATCAAGCCATAGGGGCTGGCCAAAGGGAAAGCAGGAAATGTGAGAATTGGAACCCCTAACTTCTGCGTCTTTCCTCCTTGGAAATGTTTCCAACAATTCAAGAGATCTAGTAGGAGATTGCAGTCAGTGAGCTAGAGTTTACATTGATTGTTTTATTCTTTCATATATATATATAT
>NDGN011488110.1:0-19134 GCA_002564285.1 Tympanoctomys barrerae
TGCGCGCGTGATGCGACCTCCCCGACGGCCACGGAGAAGACATGCGCGCGTGATGCGACCTCCCCGATGGCCACGGAGAAGACATGCGCGGCGCGACCTCTGTGACGGCCACGGAGAAGACGTGCGTGACATGATCTCCCCGACGGCCACGGGACAAGGCAGAACATCGTCGGCAACACCAGAAGAACAGGCGCACTTGGCCTCAGCAAGTGGAGCCTTCCCAGGTCACTCAGGCTGGGCCTTTAAGGATTCTCACAAGCCGGAAAGCATAAGGATTTCCTGGACTATCATTAAGTTGTAATCTACACTAAATGTATATCCAGAGAAGACTCTAACTATTTCTAATTATATCTGATTATGACAAAATAGCCGGGTGGGCAGAAAGGGAATCCGTGGGAAATCTGAAAATGCAATTCGGGAACTAATAATGAGCCGCACAGGTGTCGGGGACTCTGGGCTTGTCGCGCTGGCCAGAGGAGGACAGCACAGCCTCTGGGCCTTCACAGAGGGCGCAAGACTCACAGTCACAGACAACATCTTCCACGTGAAGAGAAGCAAATCCAGTTCAAAGGAAGTAAAAAGTAAAAAACACTGAATTCAGCGACACTGGAAACCAATAATAGAGGAAACATCAGCAGCACCAAAGTTAGATTTCTGGGAAGTTTAAGAAGGTAAGCAGCACCTACCAAGATTTAATAAAAAAGACAAAAACCAAATTAGGAGTAGCAGCGATAAAGGACAGTATGTTATAATAATCTGATGGCCAAAAAGGATAGTGAAATGGCACAAACAACAGTGTTTAATAAATCTGACTTCTCAGATGAAATGCACAAATTTCTTAAAGACAAATTATCAAGCTGACGAAAAGAAATCTGAGTATCAAAAATATCCACTGAAATATGAAATCTAATGCTAAAGACCTGGCTACCAAGCAATGCCAAGCCTGGATAATTCTAACAGTGATTTTCCCTTTCAAAGAAAATGTGGCGAACCTTTAATGTCATACTTATGTTTTAGAAGATGAAGAAGAAAGCACACCCTTAGCTCATGTGTACAGATACCTGACAGACAACATTTTCAGGAAAAACAGCCTTCCTAAATTTATATCCAGAAGTTAAAAAAATTTACCAGATCAAATCCCGTAAGACAGTACGCCTTCCTCAGGCAGAATTTATCCTGGGATGCCAGGTCGGGTAATTTATGCATCAGTCACGTATCTCCAAGTCCCGTTCCCAAGCTCAGAGACACAAGGCCCGAGCAGGGAAGGGGCGCACCCACCCCTGCTGAGCTGGCCGAGGCTCCTGCGCGACGGCGCTGTGGTCTGGACCTAAATGGGCCCCAAAGACCGTGTGCTAGAAGCCGCCCTGCCACAGCCCAGCCTGGCAGGAGGCGGCTAGGTGTGCGCGGCCTCGGCTCCTTCCTGGTCTCCTGCTTCCCCACCGCCATGACCATGACGTGAGCAGGCCTCCTCCCCGATACCCACCCGCGATGTGCTGCACCACCCCGCACCCTGAAACCACAAGCAGAAATAAAGCTTCCTCCTTCTAGGGTGACTATCTCCAGCATTTTGTTACAGGCATAGGGAGGAGACTGACAGACCGTAAGGCAGGAAGAGGAGGTCCAGGGTCAGGGCAGCATTTTTAGAAAGACAGTGGACAGAGCATGGCTGAATGTAGCTGGGATAGACTGGTGAAGAGTCACAGCTCATCCATCCAGAAAAGAACAAAAACTAGACCAGGGACCCCACAGATAGCGTATTTAAGGATGATAAAGAAGGCTTGAATAATGGAGACTACAGAATACGTAGGTGGCTAAGCTGGAAGCTGCCAGCATGAGGATAACAAAGCTCCACCCCGGGCGATGCTAGACACTCCTGTGCACGTGCTCTCCAGGTCCCCAGCAACAGCCACTGCAGGACCTACTGCTAGGAGACCACGCAAGAGCGCAACGAAGACCACGGAAGCGAACAGACAGGCACGGTGTGACACACACACAGATGTCCTCAAAGCAAGTAAGCACAGCAAGCTTCCTATGAGGTGGCAGGACTATGGTTAGCTGTCTTTATGAAATCTTTGCCATAGAATGCTGTCACTATTTTAAAAATTTGGAATATTAAAGAAAGAACATAAAAATGCTAGCAAATAGTGTGGAAAGGGATGGATCTGTTCTTGCTTGAACACTGTCCCCAAATTTAGGCACACCTTATTTGGAGAAGTGTCTGCAGATACAGCTCGTTAAGATGGAGGACACAGATGAGGACAGATCCGAAATCTGACAGTGTCTCTTTTGGAGAAAGAAGCACCAATGAAACACACGGGAAGGTCAAGTGATGAGGAAGGCACAAACCGGGGACACGGCTGCAAGCCAGGACAGGCCAAGATCTGCTGCAACCCCCGGAGTGAAGGGACCCTTCCCCAAATACCTCGAGGAGCAGGGCCCTGCAGATGGGGCCTGCCTCACGACCCCAGTGTTCAGAACGAAGGGAATCAAGTTCTGTTGCATCAGGTCTCCTAGTCTGTGGCAACTGGCTGCAGCAGCTGCAGGAATCTAATGAAACATTCAATTGACCAGATAATCATATTGAATATAAAATAACTATCTTGGTTCCTTCTTTGGCTTTTCAGATAAAGTTAAGAAACAGTATGGCAGTGTTAGATATATCAACTTGTCAGCTTTACCGGGATAGCTGGACTAAGGAGAGAGACTGGAATCACTGGCCTTTTGGGCCTCCGAACTCCGCAGGCTTGAAGCAGAGGAGGCCGTTCACTGAGCCAGAGCACTAAGAAGCCTCTCTGTCCTTGTGCATCACCTCCTGGGAAGCACATGGCACACCTCATGCTGTAGGTGGCAGGCAGAAGACCAAGCCTGGGCAGGGGACACATAGCTTCTGTCCCTACGCTGTCCTGGGCAGGGATGTCCTTTGCCACTTTTCCCTTCTACAGCGTGAGGGAGGAGTTTGCTCCCTTTGAAGAAACGCAGAGACTGGGACAAATGTACCTGAGGAAAACCCGCAGGGTCACACTCCCCTGCTGCGGCACACCCAGAGCAAGCAAGGGTGCGAGGGGCACTCCATACACATCTGCTGCGGGAACTGAGCCGAGTGAGCGAGTGACGCGATGCTTTCCTCAGCAAGGAAGTATGCAATTCTAATCTACTAGGACAGGACCACGTAGACCCACAAGTGCAAAATCACGTGGACAGCTTACTTCTGCTGAAAGTGGGTGAGTCTCGCAATTACTGGTAGGTCACAGCTGACACAGAAGTACTTTCCTCTTTCTTTGTGGTACTTAGAATATGCTCCAGCTTACAACGAACGGCATTCTAGACTCTCCAGAATACAGAGGGCTAAATTCAAGACAAGTGAGCAACCTGGCAACAGCACCCACCTCACAACCAAGGCGTGCAGAGAATGTGGCTTTCTCAGCTTCGGGCTGTCTGGAACCCAGCTCAGGAAGGGAGGACAGTGAAGAGTCCAAGCCATCACTGAGGGCGGTGACGTCCTCTTCTCCTTGCTTTTCTTTCTCTTCCACATGGCCACTCTTTTTTAGTAGGCTCCTTGGCCGTGGTGAAGGTTTAAGGTGCTCGTCTGCTTCAAGACTGCTGCTATTTTCTGCTACAAACACACACACACACACACACACACACACACACACAGTTCAAGGTGACCTTACCAAAACCAGACTCTGGTGTCCTTGCTCTTGCCAGAGTCGCCACACTGCTGCCTAATGGCTGAGACCCACAGTCCTGGGCCCTCGGAGCCCAGATGAAGCCACAACGCTGCTCTGTAAGGTCCAGCAAGGCACAAGCCAGAGTTAGTTCAATAAAACTTTCAAAATAATGCTGCTACCCTGAGCGCAGTCAGTACGTGCTGGTTCCACTTGAAGTCATCGCTCCAGCTTTACGCACTCTTGTAGTCCTCGCAACATCTTTAAAAATACAGAGCAAAAAACCAAACCTTGCTCTATACAATGAAATCTTGCAACAAACCTTGACTGAGTCCCCAACGCCAGGCCCTGGACTCCGCTGGGCCTCAACACGACACAGTGACAGTGGCCCTGCTCCAGGAAGGGACACATGAAATGACCAGAGAGAGGTGAGCGCTGCTGTAAGCAGGGAGATGGCCATGGTGGCTCATGGCAGGGAGGCAGGGACTACAGAGCGACTGTCCTTCCAGTCCCTAAGACCCCCCACAGTACCTAACATTTCACAGGGAGGCTGGGGGGACTTGGGGAGAGTGCCGTGAGTGCGCAAGAGGCCCCAAGTGTAATCCCTGGTGCCATAAACCAAGGCATAGCTGTTACTCCACAAAATACTTTCTATGGTCATCTGCCAGTTGCTCTGTGAACTGAGACTCTTGTTGTTGAACTTTATAAAAGCCAAGCAGGGGAGACAGCTCAGTGATCTAAGCACCTGCTTGGCAAGCAAAAGGACCCAGGTTCAATCCCCAGTACCACATGCCCTGCCTGCCCCATGCTGAGCCAGCCACTGAAACTCGGTGTGGTTACACGTGCCTATAATCCCAGCACTGGCGAGGCTGAGACAGGAGGATCATTACGAACCTGAGTTATGTATGAGACCCTGTACCAAATAAATAAATATTTTTTAAAAAGCCAAGCAGGAAGCAAGAAAACATTCAAAGTCTGATATTTTTATAAAGATTTACTTGCTACCTAGTGATAGGTCATCACATTAAAAATATTCAGGTCCAAATATTGAAAAAGAAACCTAAGAATTTTACGATGAGGCTAGCTCACAGACACATTCTTTCTTTCACGTTTAGAGACTTCATAAACTCTGCATGCCTACTTTCAGTTCCGACCACCAGCTGCAATGTGGATTCCTCCGCCGGAGTCCCCAACACCAGGCCCTGGGCTCAAGGAGAGTTCGGGAACAGTGACCCCTGTGCCTTTCGTACCAGCACTCTCCTGCCAGAAGCAATGCCAACTCCTCATTAAAAGTCTACACATTCTTAAAAAGCTCTGGTTTATATTTAAGTGTATACGACTACCTACTAATTTTTATTTCCTACAGTGAACACATTACTCAAGTAGAAAATTTATAATCTTTTCTGCCACCTTGTGGTGAAAATATAGTATTTCATTATTCCTTTTAATTTACATTTTTTCTTCTTTTTTTGGCACATAATTGGATTACTGTTCGGCTGTTTCCCGTAAGTTTCTACTTGCATAGCTCCAGCTGCTTTGGGTCAGCCTCCAGCTGTTGTCTGCTCACCTCTCCTTAACAACCGGGCTGAGGGTCGCTGCCTGCCCCCCTGCAGGCCTGCTGGCTACCCAGGGGCACACGCACTGGCGCAGGGCCTCAGGTGGACAGGGAGAGCAGGTTTAATCTCCGCCTCAGGTTAACCTATTTGTCGCAACCACACCTGATGTCTAGGAGAGATTTTCCTGGTGTGTAGACACTACAGTAGCACTCTGCTTTCACTCAACCTCCAAGTAGCTTTCTCCGAGGTTTTCACTGATACCTGATACCTAACATGCCAACTGTGAACTTTTTTTTTTTTTTGTGGTACAGGGGACTGAACTCAGGACATTGCGCTTGCCAGGCAATGCTTATTCTACTGAGCCATGTCCCCGGCCCCTCCTTTTTTGGGGGGGGAGGGGAACTGGGGATTGAACTCAGGCCCTTGTACTTGCCAGGCAAGCGCTCATTCTACTGAGCCATCTCCCCAGCCCCCGAACGATGGGTGCACTTTTTCCCAGGCCTGTATGTACTAGTAATACAAAGAAACAGAAGTTTTATGAAAGTTAGCACCAACTAACGTCTCCTTTAAAAAACCAGAAAGAAAGTAGGAGGGAAACACCAAGCGCCTGCTCCAGCCACTTCTGCCCGGAGTCCAGAGGGACAGTGTGGAGCATTCCTGTGACCCTAGATCACACCAGGAATTCACCCCGAGAAAAATGAAGTTTAGCACATTTCCCCATGTAACAAAAGACTACTTTTTTACAGATGGGTCTAAAAGTGTTTAAGTGTTACTAAGTATTACTAAGCAACAACAGCAACAAAACTCGCTCTTCCAATACACAAAGGCCAAATACTGGTATGGAAATGACTTGGGTGTCTGAGGGTGTGTGTGTCACCCAGGAGCTGGCCTGGGGACACCAGCTGCTGGGCCAGCCCTGCAGCACAGGACTTACAATTCAAGCTCTAGGAATGACTGTTTCCTTATCTGCAGCATGAAGGAACGAGAAAGGACTGCGCTGGAGCTCCTGCCCAGAAACAAATGCCAGCTCAAGGCCTGGCAGCCCGCAGCTCTGGGATGCAGCTGGAGGTCAGGGGCGCGCTGCTGCGCATCTCACCTGCCGGAAACATTGCTACGTAATCTAGCAAATTACCTGAGGAGGCGCTTTTGATTGGAAGAATTCTGGGTTTCGGTTTTATTTTAATTCTCTCTTTTTCAATTTCTTGATCTTTATTTTGAGATTCAGAGAAGGAACCTGCAAGCGACTCTTCACAAACATCAGGTGACTTTTCTTTGCTGTTCTTGATGGCAACTTCTGCCTCCTCTCTCTTTATGTCACTGTTCCATTTCTTGGTTTTCAAAAAAGATGGTCGTAGTGAATTCTTTTCTTCGTCATCTGATATATGAAAATCATTTATGTTTTTCTTAACTGAATTTTCATCTACTGAGGTATCAGAGAAATCACCTGAGGAAACTGAATGGACGGAAAAAATTTTCAATAGTTCATTTCAAGCTTTTAAGATTACATTGATTTTAAAAAGACTAGCAAGAACAAGAAATCTTTTCAAGCATGACCAGTGCCTGAAACTTCCATGTTCTCACATACCAACGTCACTCTCGAAGTCGTCTGAGTATTCTGAGCTCCTCTGCCTGGCCGAGCGGGCTATGATAGCTCTTATCAGCTCATCCTGAAATGACAGAACTAAAGTCAATTCCCGTTCAAACACAAGGTCTCATATTTAGAATTCTTTAAAAAATAATTCGTTACTAAGTGCTTGTGAACTTTTATCTGCCTGCCAATCCCTCCAAGGCTGCCCTGAGCCCTGCACCCGAGGCACTAGAGGCACTAAATGCAATGTGGAACGTCACAACTGGGACCTTTCTGAGGAGCCTGCAATTTAACCGCAGAAGGCGGGCGGCGAGATGTTAACTGCAGGTAGAATCAGAGGTGAAGGGCAATGAACGAGGGTGGTGCAATCCACATGATCAGAAACTCACACTCCGGAAGAAACAGGCACTCTCGAGTGGGGGTGCTGGAGACTGAACCCAGGGCTCCCTGCAAGCCGAGTGCAAGTTTTACTGAGAACTTATACAAATTCAGCTGCACTGAGCGCGTCCTCAGCCCAAAGCTAGTACTTCTTAAGCACACTACATCATTTTCATCAATAATGGAAATTTAGTGGCTGGGCTCAAAAACAGCTTGCCAACAGAAAAAACCATTTTTTCCCATTTTTATTTATTTTTCTTAGTTTTCAAAAGAGTACAAAATAGTATTAAAACAGTAAAAAAAATCATAAAAGCTATTTTGTCATAGCAGAAATGGTTCTTATACAGTACTGAACTTAGGGTCTGCACACTGAGCTACATTCCACTGTCAGCCTCCTTTCTTCCTTATTTATTGAAACAGAGTCTTGCTACGTTATTACATCGCCTAGAGTGGACTCAAACATACAACCCCCTGCTTCAGCGTCCCACAGGGCTAACACTACGGGCAGGTGCAGCAGGCCCAGCTTTAAGTTGCTCTTTAATTTCTAATTTAGTAAGAACTTTGTATTGAGGCTAATTTGGAAACCTTAAAGCCATAAAAAAAGGATTTATAATACTGGAGCTCAAACATGATGAATCATCTGCAAAACCTGAAAAGGAATATACGATTACTCTAGCTTTCCACAGTACCCTCTGCAGACTCCCTGTCTCAGGTCCTCAGTTGTTACGGCCATGTCTAGGAGTTCCCACAAAGCCTCATGGAGTCATAGGTGGGGCTTTTTCTCGAAAGTGGCTGGACTAAAGTGCGTGATGCTGGGGCTGATTCATGGTGCGATGCCAGGATCAAGGGTGCTCTAATTAAGGGTGTGATTCAGGCTGCTACCCGCCCTAAATAACCTAAATACAAAGAGCTGTGGTCGTCCCTTGTTGCTTTACTACCTTCTGCTGGCCATAAACTCTCTCCTCTACAATGCCACCCTGCCTAAAAGTCAGCTGATTACACAGCTTACAACTACACACCGTGAGCTTAGCCTTTCCTCCTTTAACTTTGGGTGTCACATATTTTGCCTCAACAATGGTGGAAAAGTGAGGGAGAAATCTGGTGCCAGAAGTGGGATCATTGTTGTGACACTACCTGGCCCTGTGACTCATGAGCCTTTAGAACTGGCCTGTGGGAAGGGGACGAGTTAGGAAAGGTTTAGAGAAGCTGCCTGAAAGGGTAGAACCGGAACGCCTGAGGCTGTTCTCTGTGGAAGATTCTGGTCAGAGCTCAGAAGACCAGAAGGTGGATAGAAATGCTGCTGGTAAAGACCAGGCTTGGGAGGTTTCTGCTGGGAAGAAGTCCTGATTGGCTGCTGGGCTTCAGACAATGTAGGTTACAGCTTGACAGAAAGTCTACATTTTGGTTCTGTCTAGAATTGGGAGCTTTTGAACAGATTTATGTTGAGAAACAAGAGCAAAGAACCCAGCAGGATGATTAAATATTCTGAATTTGGCCAGCAAACAAGCTCTGGTAATGCTATGGACCAAAAAGATACAGCAAAAGAGATCTTGACTGCTGAGAAGAAGCAAGAGAATAAATAAATATCCTGAGGGTATCACAAGAAGCAACAGGACTCCTCCCTTTGCAGACTCAAAATTGCAAAAAGACTTTCCTTTACAAGGAAAGCCCCAGAGGACCACATTCCAGAATGGCGATGACTAAAGTTATTCCTCAAAAATTTAATTCACAGGTTCTAGACTCCTACAGCCCCCAAACCGCCCAAAAAACAAAAAAGATCCTGGCTACTGCTCCAGATGCCAACGTGTGGCGCTGATTCTAGGCACACACAGGATACGAGGGCTCTGGGGTCAGCAAGGCCTCCACCCAAATGTGAAAAACAGGCCTGGGAGGCCAGGCAGGGTTTCCCTGAGAGGACAGTGCGTAAAGCTGTGAGTACAAAGCCACAGGTACAGCAGAGACCCTCAAAGCCTAAAAAGACCAAAAGCAGATTGTCTGAAAAAACCGACAAAGGGAAAAAGCCGGCCTAAGAGCAAGGTCATGAGAGCCACGATCACCTAAAGCCTACGGGGGCAAGCCCTCAAACCACGGTGGGAGTTTACCTCTTACCACAGATTGCCTGAGAGAGATGTAAAACTGTGAGATTTAATGTTTGCCCTACTAAACTTCAGGCCTGCTTTGGCCCCATTCCTTTCTCTTCCCGCATTTATCTTTCAAGATAAAAATACCTATCTTGTGCTATTAAATGTTAAAAGTGTTTAACTTTGTTTTCACTTTTACAGGGGCCTTACATCTCAGAACAGATCTTTAGCCTAGACTTTTCAACAATGCTAAAATTGTTAAAGACTTTGGCAGCTCTTAGACTAACTGCTTTTGATATAAAGAAATGGGCATGAGTTTTTGGGGACCAGGGGACAGAAGGCTGTGGTTTATGCCTAGATGTCCTCCCAATAAGCCTCATGCAGTCATAGATGGGTTTTTTTCCAAGGTGGCTGGATCTAGACTATATAACCTTAAAATTGATTCATGAGGGCCAGCGAGATAGCTCAGTGGACCAGGATTCGATCCCTGGAACCACAGGCCATGCCAGCCCTGCCCCTGGGCACACTGAGCCGGTGACTGGGAGTGGTGGTGCATGCCTGTAATCCCAGAGCTGGGGGAGGCTGAAAACAGGAGGATCAATTTCAGTGTGAGCTGTGTAGAGACCCTGTGCCAAATACATTAAAAAAAAAAAACCCCTAAAATCAAAGAAACAAAAAACTGATTCATGATACAATACTAGGCTCAAAGGCCACTAGGATTAAAGGTGTGAGTGCTACCCACCCTAAATAGCTTGGATAAATTCTAAGAGATAAAAAGAGTTGTGGTTGTCCCTTATTGTTTTACTACCTTCTGCTCACCATAAACTGTTTCTTCTCAGAGATGCCAGCCGGCATAAGCATCCACCGACTATAGACTCTAAACCCTATAAACTAAGCACACCTTTTCCCCTTTGACTTGTGGTACCAGACATTTTGTCTCAACAATGAGAAAGGAAGCAATAAGGTATTAATACACAATTTGCAGTGTAGAATCATTCAAAACAAAAACGCTTTATAACATTTTACCTGGAAAGTTGTTCTTTTGGTAACTTTTGGACTTTTCGTATATGCCAAAGTTGTGCTGAAAACTTCATCAGCCATAGTATGTTTTTTCCTCTACCTCTATTAAATAGGTATCAAATGGTTGGAATAGTTCATTTAACCTGTGATGGTGACTGAAACAGACAAAAAACCCCACAACATCAGTCTTCTTCTGCATGGTTGAAAATTTCTATTAGCACAGTGAAAGCCAAAAGGGGGAAGAAAGGAAACAAACATCTCTCCTGAACACTGACCTGTATCTGCCCTTAAAGATGTAAATATAGTTCTTGTAAAGCAATAAAGACATAAAAAATGCAAATGCGGCTGGGCGTTATCTTAAAATACGTTTACCACTAATTTAAGGATAGGCAAATAAATGAATAATAAGTTAACACGACAAAATGCCGCCAATGAATACAGGACATCTTATTTTTCACCCGTTTTCTCCCCGAACAGAACAGCTGCTCCGCTCTTGAGAGGCCAACGAGGCGGCCGCAGGGAACGGCTCCGCGAGCCGCACACCCTATCCGCGGGGCTCAGCCGGGAGCGCGGCGGGGCGCTGCGCCCCAAGGACCGCGCGGCGCCCCCGCGCCCCATTCCCGACCCCCCGACCCTGCTCACAAACCTGTTAACCAGGCCGGGTGCGGGAGCTTCCGGACGGACGGGCTGGCCGAGCTCGCCTGCCCCGCGGGAGGCAGGGCCCGCCGGCTGCGGCGTCCTCCGTCCTCGCGGCTCACGACTCCGCACCCACCCGGCCTCCGCCGCCCGGCACGCCCGGACTCCGAAGGCGCGGGGTCTCAGGCCCGGCCGGTCGCGCTCCGGGTCCCACACGCACCCGGCCGAGAGGCGGGACCAAAGGCGGAGGTGGGAGGCGGTTGCTAGGCAACAGCGTCCCGGGAGGAAGTGACTTCCGCACTGTCTGCCTCTTGGGTACCCAAATCTACCCTGCGGCGAACGCGTCACCAAGACAACCGTCAGACTGAGGAAATGACGTACCCTCCAGGCCGCCCTACGCTGCAGGCGTTGCCTAGGCGACAAGGCCCGCCCAGGGCCCGGAGGCGGAGAGCGCCGCAGCCCTGGATGCGGAGGAGGTCTTTCTGGCGGGCGCCGCGGGAGGCTCCACCGAGCCGGACGGTGCGCGGGAACCGGGGCTTGGAGCCCGCGGAGCCTCAGGGGAGGGGCGGGTTACGGCCCCCGCGGCGGCTTCCAGTCCCCGCGCCCTTCCCTGTCTCCGGACCGAGGAGACCCCAGGACCGGGAAGCCCCGCCGGGGGATGCTGGGGCGCGCCGCCCACCTGCGTGCAGTCTGTGTCGCCGTGGCGCGCGCTGCGGGGTGCAGTAGCTCGGAAGGGTGCGGGCGCGTCTGCCAGGCCGTCAGTCAGTCTGCAGAGCGGCCAGGGCCGCGTGCTGCCTCGAGGAGCCCTTCAGTGCGTTGACACGGGCGCTACTGCAAAAACCCCAGGCTTCAATCGAGTGGGCGCTTTTAACCAGGGATTCAACTCAGGTCTTTGCACTTGCCAGGGAAGCGCTTATTCCACTGAGCCATCTCCCTGGCCCCTTCAAGTGTTTTTAAAAAACATGAATTCCAAGTGATTTTAATTTAAAAAAGCGTGTTCCTATTGAACTGCCTAAATCACAGACTGTTCACTGAGCCTAGGTTGGTTCCGCTCTTTTACCTAGTCAAAGTAACTTATGAACGAGTCACACTGAAAGGTAGAGTTAGTAAATTGGCATGTTGTAAAATTAAATGTGAGTTTAATTTGTTAAGTTTTAAATGTTAAAATTGGGGCCAAGGAGATAGGTCAGTAGAATAAGCACTTCTCTGGCAAGCACAAGGGCCTGAGTTCAAGCCCCAGTTCTGCAACAACAACAAAAAATGCATGCTGTTTAATTTTTCTTACCATTTGACTTTGATTTATGATTTTCATGCTATGACTTTCATTTAGATATGATTTGAGGAAATAAGACCTGAATACAAAGAGCCCTGGACAAAAGATTCTGTTTTCTGCAGAACACAGTTGTCAACTTAATTATCTTCCATAATTGAAAAATGATAACAAGTGGACATTATAAAGCTGTGCCATACAAAGTTATGATAAAGAAAATACTTAATTTCTCCAGGATTCAAAAAACTGCGTTTTCCTCTATTTTCTTGTTTTTAAATTACAGAATTTTAAATGTTACATTAGTGTTCTAAGAAGCTTCAATATTAATTAGAAGCTATATATATACATAAACTAATGATACTTTATGTAATGTTCAATGTGCAACGCGTCTATAATTGTTAAGTGAACTTGAATAAAATGAATAGCATTTTAATTTGAAAAATGATTTTTAAAACATTTAAGTTCAGATAACTCATGGTCAAAAATGACAACATTGAAGCGCACAGAACTTCAGAAGCTTTTGCAGCGTGTCCTCCCGCTTTTGTATCTCCTTCAGTGCTGCTTGGTTCCCGAGCCCTGCCCTCAGCACGCATTCATTTAGTACACTCATGGAAACGACGCATTCTGGGTCAGACGTTGAGAGTGCGAAGTGAAACCTTGGTCTCCACCTGGAGCTGTTACAGGCTGCTGGTGGCTGGGAGCCGGACCAGCGTGTCATGGTGCTACCCACGCGATGTGTTCTTGGGCCCTGCAGAGCAACACGCAAGACCAGGCAAAACTCTCTCCCTGGAGACATTAGAAGGTTTTCACAAAGAAAGTCAGTTTGATTAAGGAATTTAAGAAGAAAGGGTCAGAACTATAGAGGCTCTATAGTTTGTTGTTGTTTATTTTTATTCTTATGCATTAAACACAGGAGCTTTTAAACAGTGAAAATGGTCTGCGAATATAGATCCTACCCCATAACAGCCCAGAGTCTGGGCACTGGTGCCAGGGCAAGCCAGTAGGTGTTGCCTACTTGCAAGAGAGGGGAGTGAGAAGACCCAGTTGCAGGCCAAGAAGCATCTAGACTTCTCTCCCGCGGTTTTCCGCTCTCCCGTAACAGTCCAGTTGTTTGTAGTCCTGCAGTTGGCAGCACATGGGTAAAAGTTAGAAAGAGACAAAAGATTTTGTGCTCATAGCTAGCACTGGTTGAATCAGTGAAGCACCTAAGTAGCATTTTGAGAAGCACATTACAAAAAGCAAATCCCAATTGCTGTCAAATAATAGTATTTATATTAAGCATTGAATGCCCATGAGAGAAAATAAGATTCTAGATACAAGTACAGTGACTGCTGCTGACTTGCGAGACTTCTATACAGAAGAAGTCCTTTCCTTTATAATAGGAAAGTATCAAAATCTCAAGAAAATCTCCAGAGCCATCATCAGCTCTCTTGGTTAAAGTGTAGTTTCATACACGCAAAGGGAGCGTGCATCATTACTCTGAAAGAAAATGGGGCAAGTTGCCACAACAAAATGGATGCAATCCCTAACCTTTTTATTTTATTTATTTATTTATTTTTATAGTTCAAGCCTGGAAGTTATAAAAGAAGAGTTCTTACACATGATTGCCTGAGAGAAACTCAAGAAAGACTATTAGAACCCCTGGCTTGTCCGGAGGCCACCACAAACTCATTAAGTGTTTCCTCAAGGACTTCTGTCCGGCAACTGTCTGTTGGACACTGAATCGTCAACTTTTGTTATTGCTCATTATGACCCAGGATCATCGTTTCAAACTCTCTGGTGTAATCATTTTTCCTTTGCCTTAACCACCTTAGATAAACCCGTGGTGTAGTACAACATGTATATTACCAGTGTAACGCTTGGCTATTCCCAATCCAATGCTGTTATTCTTTTGAGAATCTCAGATTTAAAAAAAAAAAAAATTTAAACTGAAAAATCAAATATAATTGTGCGACTTCTTTGGTCAACATGGAGAGAAAGCAAATTATTACATGGGAAGAGAAACATGATTACTCATACTAAATCAGAACTTGAGATTTTGAACAAATCAGTTTTATTAATGCATTCAGAAACCCTTCCAGGTAATGCTTTAGTTAGGTAAACAATTTGGATGGGGACTACCTCTACTACATGTATATTGCTGACTGTACTGGTTTGGTGTAATTTTTAAACTAATTTAGTTTCTATAAAACCTCTTGAAACTCGTACTTTCTATATGCACATTTAACAGGTAAGAAAATAAAGTTTCAGAAAGAATAATTTCTTCAAGATATGTTAGGCGTTAGTTCATAAAATGTGGATTCAGACCCAGATCCGCTGACCTACAGCCAGCGCTGTTGTCTAAGCCCTGCCTGGGCACCCTGGAAAGCTGAACCCTGACCTCCAGAGCCTGCTGTGTGATCCTCACAGCAGGGGCCTCCAGCTAGGCTGCATGGTGGTGAAGCGAGCTGCGGCAAGCCAGCAAAGCTTCGTCCGTACTCATCCTATGGCCCGAGCTCCACTTCATGTCCGATCAACAGGCCCTGCAGTTCTCATAGGAGCCGAACCCTGCTGGGAACTGCAAATGGGAGGGATGCCCGCGGCATGTTCCTTCTTGTCACCCTGAAACCACCCCTCCCCCATGTCCAGGAAAACATCATCTTTCCCAAAACCAGTCCCTGCTACTAAACAGGTTGAGGACTGCTGCTCTCCTGTCCAAACGGATGTGGCAGATAAGATGAAGGATCTCGAGCTGGGGGGTGATAACCCTGGGTTATCTGGACGGGCCTGCAGAATCACGGCCTTCCTTACAAGAGGTCTCAGAACAGAAAGAGACCAGGAAACAGGAGAAGAGTGGGGCAGAGGCAGGAGGGACGCAAGGCTGTGTCTAGGGAGTGAGGTCAGCCGCTCGGAAGCTGGAAAAAACTAGAAAGAGCTTCTTAGAGATCAACCTTAGAGGTACAGCCCTTTCCTCGCTGTAGACTCCTGGTCTCCTGACCTATAAGAGAATAATAAATGAGTGTTGTAAGCCATTTTGTGGTAATCTATTAATGTCTGTAGGAAGAAATTAATGCTCTCCTATACTATATAGCTACATATATTTGGCTTTTTTTCAGATATGATGTTGGAGCTTGGAATCTTATTTCTGTGAATGTCTGCAATATATGGCAAGGAAGACAGGATAATTTGGGCCTGTGCCTTTAACATTTTAGTCTATAGGGAAAATGGAAAAAACTAGAAAATGGCCTGACTGGGTTATCCTAAGTAATGCAAATTCAGTGGGTGGGAGAGGAAGTAGAGCAGAAGAGAAGGAAGGTATAAGCAGGATGTTACCCCGGAAACCGTGGCATTTGCTTAGGAGAGAAGTGACATGGTCATGATGTCAAGTGATGACTGAAGAGATGCATCGAAAGATTAGAGTCAGTAGGATTGAAACTGAGGCCGAGGTGTGTGTGCTGGGGAAGGGGAGAGGGAGGAGGGGCCGCGCCGTGCTGGCTTTGGGCTAGGCAACTTTGAGGTAGTTTGGACATGTGGGGTTGCACAGGAGGCTGAGGAAGGTGAATCCAGAAGGAGGCAGCTTGGGAATATCCCTCGGGGCGTGGGCAGCAGTGGTAGGTGGTAGCAGAGATTGCCCAACAACTACCAGAGAAACAGATGGGCGGGCAGCCACTGACCAGGGAATGGCCAGTGCTGCCTTATCAGCAGTGGGAAGCGACTGCGTTTGGTGTCAGGGGGTCACTGTGAGTGGGCGGGAGGGGTCTCATTAGAGGACTGCCGGGGCTCACCCTTGCTCACGAGGGTCCCTTGTGCACACTCACGCCCAAATGATCTTTCACCGACATCAAGGTAATAACTTCGAATCAGCCACCGTGGAATTATTTGAAATCAGCGAGTGCTGTCGCACTGTGAGTCAGGGCCTTCCGCGTGCTCTCACCTCCCGCGCGAGAGTTAAGTATTCACCAGCCCTCAGCCGGGTGGGAAGCAAGCTGAGGGGTGATTGCTCCAAGCTCACACGTGGATGGAGCTTGAGCTGCAGTGGGAGAGACCAGGATGGGTTCCGGAGGGCAGGGACGGAAGGAAAGGGCGAGGCTCGGGAGCGCTGAGATGCAGGCGGGTCGGAAGAACGCACTGCCGCCCGGAAGAGTCTCCGACAGACGTGGGGCAGCCCGCATGTGCTGCGGAAATTTTAAGAAATCTTTACTTTTAGTTAGTCTTACACTTACAAACGCGTGAAGTTATTAGGTAAGAAGCTTATCTCATATTTGACTCCTCCCTGACCTTGTGGCACACGTTGCGTAAGAAGCTTCGGACGCGCCGTCTCTTCCCTGCAGAGTCGGCTCCGCTTCGTTGGCCTTTCTGGAACTGCCTGGTGTTTTCTGCTCTGTGCACTTCCCCTCAAGGCGAATCTTGGCTCAGGACAGAGCATCGTAATCATTTGTCTACGTGGGACTGTTTGTCCAAATTATTTTATTTTCTGTGTTACCATTATCTGCATTTTAAATTTGCATGTTTTGTGGAATTGAAAGCCAGCATCTCAGGAAACCTAATGGAAAATTCTTTGTACAAGGAATTTCTGGGTTCTTAAGGAAAATTCAGAGTGCAGCTGTACTTTCCTGAAAATGGAACAAATTATTCAACACCATGCATAAGCTTTGTTTAGCATTGTTCTTTTTTAAAATGGTAATTCTGGGCTGGGGAGACAGCTCAGTGGTCTGCGTGCCTGCTTGGCAAGGGCAAGGACCTGGGTTCAATCCCAGGTATGTATGCTGTGCTGGCCCTGGAACCCCAGGTGTGCCATGCTGGTCAACCGAAACCGGGCATGGTGGTGCATGCCTGCAATCCCAGCTGGATTACTGGGGAGGAGGCTGAGGCAGAAGGATCACTACGAATCTAAGCTGTGTAGCGAGACCCTGTACAAATTAAAAAAAAAAAAAATTAAAATGGTAATTCTTTTGTCTTTTTAAATTTTTTATTAAAAAATTTTATTTTGTCTGCCCTGGGAAGCCTTTTCCAGGATGGCAAAGAAATCCTAAGGCACGTGTCGGGGCCTGAGCCCCAGAAGAGGGCAGCAGAGGATTTGCCTTGGGGGGAAAGAGCACACTAGTAATCCTTGCTATTCAGAGGTCACCATTTTAGTTACACCAAACACATGAAAATAAACCACTTTTAAAAGAATTTCATTAAGCTTTTTGAGTGGTCAGATTTTTCTTTTCATTAGAAAGTTAGAGGCTTATTATTTAATGTGACAAGAAAATATTTTTTAAGTAAAAAATTTTTCAGAGTCTTAACAGAAGCTGTCCATGCTCCTGTCCACTCTCACAAATGTGGTCATTAAGAGTTAGAATTAGTTCCCGCCTGTCATTTCTATACATATAAAATGTTTCTATAACACACGTTCCTCCCAACCTGATCCTGCCATTTGAATATCTTTACATGTTAGTCAAAAACTGAATTGTGCACTATTTTCTGGTTACACAATTACATATATTTAAAGCTCATGACTGATAATCCTTCAGAGTCTTTTAAGTATTCACAAGCACTCAATTAAATGTCAAATATTAAATCTTTAGCTTAGAATAAAATCTTAGGAGAGTCATTAAACTAAAGCAAATGTATGGTGACTGCTACACTGACTGCCAAAGTGCTTTCTAGAATAATGTTGTTTCCATACACAGTTTTAAGAGTATGAGAATGATTTTCACCTACATTTATCCATTAGTTAGACACCCTTATTGTACTCTGGTAAGTTGGAATTTGTTTTCTAATTTTTTTTTCATTTTATGTTTTGAAACTCATCATTTGTAAAAGTAGTGTCACTAGGTCTCAAAATAAAAGTAATATAAAATAAACTCATGTAGGAAATACTCTTTGGTTCTTAAAATGAAACAGTGAGGGTTAAATGAAGAAGTGATTATCTAAATGTGACTGGAAAGTTCTCTTTTGTGAGTAAAAACAAAATACTTTTAATTTACTTGCTTCCTAACTATGATTCTTAAGAACTTTTAAGAGTCTGTTGAGGAAATCCGTTGGTTACAGGCACTAAAAATAACAAATTAGAGCCCTTCTTGTTTAAAATAAGCAGTTATGAATGCTAAGATATTACTAAATATTTCATGTAACTTCAAAGGCATCACGTTGCCTAATCATGCTTTCAATTTTAGACATTTTATATACATTTACTGTGGCCAAACATAGAGTAAACTTTGATAAAAGCTTTTTATTACGCAAGCTATTTAACCTTAAACTGAACTTCTGTGATCCTTGAGTAAGTATTATAAGGTGGTGCTTTTATTCCTTGGCCTGGATCCAGATGTCAACTTCTGGTTTTATAACAGCATATTTATGCAACCCATATTCGGTTAATTTTTTTTCTGTTATAGCCAAAGAATGAAGCATGTGCTTTGTAAAATATTTATACAGACTTATTTTTTTTAATATATTTTAGCTTTTCTCTTTTTTTCCTCTTTTTTAGTTATGTAAGCCCACCATATTTTTCCCTTTAGAAACTTAGTATTTGTTAAGATCACTTTTCTCTATTAGTCATCGATGATCTCATACTTTCTTGTCTTTGTTGTGTTTGACTTTTGTTTTACATTTGGGGTGATATGTGTCTGGGGTTGGGAGGTATTCTAGAAAAAACTGGCAATATTTAGAAAGAGATGATTTAAAACTTTGAGAGGTTGATATGTCAATGTCTAAATCTATTTTAAGTTCGACTTCCTTTTCAAAAGTTGTCACTGTTTTAAATGAATTAGACAATGATGTAGAGAAACATCATATTGCATTGAATTACATGGCTTCAGGCTTAAGATTTATATTGGACACACAAATTTGGAAAAAAAAATTAACTAATAATCACTCAGACAAAGTTCTGCTCTCTAGAATTTATAAAGAACTGAAAACACTAGGGCCCCAAAATTTAAAGACTCAATCCAGAAATGGGCATCTGAGATGAACACAC